>JAODUJ010165512.1:0-10882 GCA_027564615.1 Psolus chitonoides
ATGCACGGTACTATTCAATGGTTGTGACGTAAGCGTGCAATAGTATATTTATTTAATGGCATGTGACCAACAATTGTTTAATCAAATGTTGAGGATATAATTGGGTGTTGTATAAAACCCTTTAGACCACGCCTGGGTCACATGGGACCCTACCTCTTTACCTAGCCACTCACAACTCGAAACTGCCAGTAGGGATGGCGAATCTGCACCGGTTGAATGCAAAATTATTTGGTACAATTTGGAAAGTAATATTTATTTTTACCTTGTAGGTACGTAAGTCGGATCATAGTCCATGATCTCCAGAGCAATGGTTGGTGGTATTTCCTCTGCCAGTCCTGGCTTGGTTTGGGGTTTGGCGAGAACTGTATAGACAAGACCTTCCCTGTAGCTACCAAGGAGGACCTCACCCAGTTCCACCACCTGTTCCTCTCTGGGATGCAGCGGGATATCAATGAATACCACATGTGGATCTCGGTGGTCGTACGCCCCCCACACAGTTCATTTACCCGTCTGCAGAGGGCGGCATGCTGCCTCTGCATCACTCTTTCGGCAATGCTTGCGAGCATCATCTTCTTTGGAGTCCCAGAGGATTATACCACCCAAGACAGTAACATAAACTTCGGTTCTCTGAGTCTGTCGTGGAGTAGTGTGATTATTGGTATCGAGAGCAGCATCGTTACCGTCCCCATCAATTA
This sequence comes from Psolus chitonoides, assembly GCA_027564615.1. NCBI lineage: Eukaryota > Metazoa > Echinodermata > Holothuroidea > Dendrochirotida > Psolidae > Psolus > Psolus chitonoides. The sequence goes on from JAODUJ010165512.1 coordinate 696, forward strand.
CCTCATATGCGAGCTGTTCAGAAATGCTAGAAGACGTCAAAGGGGCTTCAGACCATCAGCCGTCTCTGCCTCTGATATCAGTCTCTCCACCCTCAGTCAGATTACACTCCAGACTGCATCTAGTTATTCATCTGTCATGTCTAGGAAGTCAGGAGAAGAAGAAATATTACACAATGATGGGAAGGTTATTAGGGGAAATGTCAACATTGGTGAAGGAGGCAATGAATTTGGAACCCACGGGGATGGGTCAGATGTTGATACATATCACAAACCCCTGGATGGCCCACCTCATATACCCTTCAGAAGGAATAGACATGTGGCTTTTAGTGGAGGGTCATCTAAGCCTAGAGGGATGGGAGCAACAAAAGACTACTCTGAAGCTGGAGAGATTGTTAGTTGTGTGTCTGGTGACAAGACCAGAAGAGGAGCCTCTGAAACAACAGTTTATGGAACTCCTGCTGGTTCGCTGGAGGTATTAATCCGTCGATGGAGTGAAGAGGAAGTAGGGGGAGAACACAGAGAGGGCAGTGATTCAGAAAAGTACAAAGAGGTTAGTAAAATGGCAGTACATAGCTTTAACAAGATAACTGCACTACAGATATATATTAGCACACATGGAGGGTGGGGCAGGGGTGGCTGTTCTCTCACTTTTGCTCTGAGAAGGTGTATGGAGGTACCTTTGTGGTTGAAATGTGTACACCAGGCTGTCTGTACATTTGTCCTCCCCCCTCCAACCCCTTGGCACTCTAGTTACACTACTGCAGAGATATCTACAAAGATATTAGTACAATGTTTGAGTGGGTAATTTCAACAAGGTAAAACTAGCTACATCAAATATCATTATAATAATATCACGTATTTATATAGCGTCCTTCCACCCAAGTGCTCAAAGCGCTTTACATCCTGTATGAATTCAGATGTGGGAAGCAGCAGTCACTGGACTGGCTTGAATCTATTGTGTCCCCCTTCCTCCCAGACATACTGTGAGTCATGTTTCTTTTTCTTCAGATTCAAGGTTGTCTTCCATGGATCATTGTTGACATCACATGCCTGTTCCAGTTGATCAGCATCTGTAGTAACTCATATGTAGGAAGCAGCAGTCACTGGACTGGCTTGTATCCTTGTCTCCACACATCCCAGACATACTATTACCCATGTTTCTCTTTCTTCAGTTTCAAGATTGTTTCACCGTGGTGGTCTGTCTATATCTCATGGATCATTGTTGAAATCACATGCCTGTTCCAATTGTTTGTCATCTGTACAAACTCAGATATGGGGAATAACAGTCATTGGACTAGCTTGTAATCCCCCACCTCCCAGACATACCATAAGTCATGTTTCTTTTTTTGCAGTTTATAGGGTTGTCTCTTGTGATGGTCTATCTATATCTCATGGATCATTGCTGTCATCACATGCCTGTTCCGATTGTTTGTCATCTCTACTGACTCAGATATGGGAAGTAACAGTCACTGGACTAGCTTGTAATCCCCCAACTCCCAGACATACTATAAATCATGTTTCTTTTTTTGCAGTTTTCACGTAGGTTCCAGTGATGGTCTATCTATATCTCATGGATCATTGTCGACATCACATGCCTGTTCCGATTGTTTGTCATCATCTCTTCGTCATTATCTGACTCTGAAACGGCAGGCAACAGACACTGGACTGGCTCGTATCCTTGTCCTCCCCAGGCATACCGTACATCATGATTTTCTTTCTTCAGTCTCAAGGTTGTCTCCTGTGGTGATCCATCTACATCTCATGGGTCCTTGTCGTCATCATTTGCCTGGTCTGCTCATTCTTCATCATCCTGTATGGACTCAGATATGGGAAGCAGCAGTCGCTGGACTGGCTAGTATCCTCCCCCCCATACTGTAAATCATGTTTCTCTTTCTTCAGTCTCAAGGTTGTTTTCCGTGGTGGTCCATCTATATCTCATGGGTCCTTGTCGTCATCACATGTCTGGTCTGCTCATTCTTCATCATCCTGTATGGACTCCGATAAGGGAAGCAGCAGTCGCTGGACTGGCTGGTGTCCTTCTCTTCCCCCTCGATACTGTGAATCATGTTTTCCTTTCTTCAGTCTCAAGGTTGTTTCCCGTGGTGGTCCATCTACATCTCATGGGTCCTTGTCGTTATCACATGTCTGGTCTGCTCATTCTTCATCATCCTGTATGGACTCAGATACGGGAAGCAGCAGTCACTGGACTGGCTGGTATCCTTCTCTTCCCCCTCCATACTGTAAATCATGTTTTCCTTTCTTCAGTCTCAAGGTTGTTTCCCGTGGTGGTTCATCTACATCTCATGGGTCCTTGTCATCATCACATGCCTGGTCTGCTCATTCTTCATCATCCTGTATGGACTCAGATACGGGAAGCAGCAGTCACTGGACTGGCTGGTGTCCTTCTCTCCCCCCTCCATACTGTAAATCATGTTTTCCTTTCTTCAGTCTCAAGGTTGTTTCCCATGGTGGTTCATCTACATCTCATGGGTCCTTGTCGTCATCACATGCCTGGTCTGCTCATTCTTCATCATCCTGTATGGACTCAGATATGGGAAGCAGCAGTCGCTGGACTGGCTGGTGTCCATGCTTGTCTCTCTCTTCCAAAGTGTTGCTGTCACACAACCCATAAACGTTGTGATCCTGGCAGCTCTGTTTGCCCTCATCCTACCGACGCATACCCACGACGTGATCGGACTCGGAACGAGTAATGTCGTTGATGCTAGGGCAGGTAAGGACTGTCAGTAACTTTGCTCATTACTTAGAGATGTCACTTTTCTGATCTAAAGCCCTAATCTGAGTTGAAATGTAGGATTCCAACAATTGTGCAAACTCTTCACCCAAGTATTATAGTGCATATCTGTAAAGCCCGACAAGACTTGCGCGGATGGTAATACAATTGACATTTGGCAACTCTGTTAATACACCAAATGAGTGAGTTCGAGTTACACTGAGTACACTCACTGCAACCGCGATCCGATAGTTCTCACAGTATTATACTGTTACATTCCATATGCGCCCATCATTAGGTGTTACCCTATCATCGGTACAATAACACTGGGTCAAGAAGAGTTCGAACTAGATGTAATAGTCATTCATTTTTTTCTTGAGTCTTGCCTCCCTATAATCCTGTAGACCACGTCTTGGTTGCATGTGACCCTACCTCTTCCCCTGGCCATGCTGACCTCAAAACTGTGAGTAGCGAAAGGAATCATCTAGCGGAGATGTGCAGGGGCATGACGCTACCCGAATGTCACGAACAAAGGGGGCTGTCTAAAGCCTCTCCTCGGCCATTGTCGCGCAAGTTCCCCCTGCCCAATGACAGCCGTGGGTTATAGAGTTAACCATGATACATATCAAAATTGTGGTTTTTTGTCAATATCAGTTGTGTTGATACTTGAAAAAGTGAATTTTTGTGGGACCTACAGAAATAGAATAAAATGCAGAAGAAAGCAATTTCTGATCTTGAACTAGGATCGAAAATTTCTCAATTCTGATCATCTTTATATAGTGAACTATATTAACCAAATATTTCCTTCTATAGTCGGACCAACATTTTCAACTTAGATTCAGGCATTAAATAGGAAATCTCTTTTGATTCCTTGCCAGAGACAAAAGGAATCTATGCAGTCACATGTGTGTGTATGAATGTCTGTGACGCCTGCTTGTAACCACTCTAAGTGAATGATGCAAGGTTGAATCATTCTTATACTTGGGTGGTAGATTACCCATTATGAGTAGATAGTCCCTATAGTTTTTGGTTGCGGTCAAAGGTCATCTGTGGTCAACAGAGGTCAAATAGTGAAAACCTTGTAACCACTGTAACTTGATAAGGCAAACCCCAATTGAGCTCTCACTTGGTATGTGTGCTCACCATAGTTAGCACATGGGTCCCCATTATTTTTGTGTGAGGTACAAGGTCATCGGAGGTCAGTAGAGGTCAAATAGTCAGAATATTGTAACCACCGTTAACTTGACAGAGCAAACATCAATTCAGTTCATACTTGGTATGTGTATTCATCATGGTAAGTACATGAACCCTGTTGTTTCTGATTGAGGTCAAAGGTCACCTGCGGTCAATAGAGATAAACAATAAAATCAGGTTTAAATCTAAGGCAAGGAATCACGAAGGCCTCGGCTCTTGTTTAGGAAAGCGCCCTACATCAGATTTCCCAGAGGTCGGACCCTAAAAATCAGATTCAGCATCCTTAAAAATACTAGAAAACATTTTGTAGCATTTTTTCAATTGGCATATTTTATGCATGAAATTGTCAATTTATATAACTTTGGCAGCCATTTGAGAAAAGCACCCTCTTATTATAGGCCCCACATTTCCCAGAGGTTGGACCCCGAAATTGGGAATCGGCATCCTCGAAAGTACCAGCTAGCTCCTACTAATACTTTCAAAATACTTTCTTCTCTTTTCCGTAACAGTAATATTGGGTTTCTCGATTGCGTTCGTCTTGAATACTACGGTCTGTTGTTTCATCGTCTATTACAAGCCTTCACCCAAGAAGTTCGAGTAGATCTTCAGAGAAAATACTTTTGAGGTGGAATGCCTATACACACCAAATATGACACACTAATGCATATTTTTCTTGATTTTTATTTAAATAACTAACAATTTAAAATGTTGTTGCAGTTATCTGGGGGATTCAGCCGACTGACACTGGCGTTACAGCATTCGATTCTACCTATTCGTCCTGTTGCGCTGTATGTGTGGTGCCTAACCCAAAACAATCCAACACATCACATACTGTATGCGGGGTTTAGTATTCCAACATGAGCCAGACTTTACAAAAAATGGGAAATTTGACAGGGGACTTAGATACCGACCACGCGGCGCACGCATGCAATTGAGGGTTCCCCAAAACCACATAAGTCTGTTAGTAATGTCTCTGATTGAATTCTGTTGGCCTACACTAACATTTGTGAGGGATTTAAGCAGTATTACTGACAATACCTTGACATTTCCTTTTAAAAAGAAAAAAAGGGGGGGGGGAAATGAGGAAAACAATCGTAAACATTATTTTAGAGTGGAAACACAGATTTTCTTTATCATGGCTGATAATTGTACATACTACGTTGTTAGTACCTATAGGTCTATACGTGTCAAGTGGAATCATCTTATCGGTTAATATAGTATGTCATGCAGAATTCAACACCGTGGCATCAGTGTAATTTCTCCAAATAGCTGAGGTGACAATGAAATAAGTAGAAATAGGTACATTTTGCATACTTTGTATACACCTGAGAAAGAATCGTTAATACGCGGACTAAGGCCTTTGAACAATTATATTGAATATTATAAGTGTATGCCACCTATTCCGCAGTTGTGGAATTCCCGCATATAATACTCTCTTGTCTCGCAACTAGAGCGGTCATACACTTCATTCAAAGAAAGGATAACAAATTATATGTTTTTCATCTTCATGTGTCACAATTCGGTTGCATCCCTGTAAACACCATGCCGTCGGACTGACGTCAGGTTTAGGTCTAATTGGTCATACACTTCATTCATAGAAGGGACAACACATTGTATGTTTTTCATCTTTCTGTGTCACAATTCAGTTACATCTCTTGTAAGCATCATGCTGTCGGAATGATGTCGGGTTTAGGTTCGGATTAAGGTTGGGTAAAGCCATAAGTTTTCCGTGATATGGAAAACAGAGAAGAATCACAGTATATATAAGAAAAAATGAAAGAGAAAAAAATCACCTCAATAACATCGATTTAACAAATGTATGAATAACGAAAAAATATATTGTCATCTCTGCTAATTTGATGTATCACACTGCCAATGTTTTCTGATTACAGTTTTGATAAATTAAAGGATATATTTCAGTAAGGTAGGACCACATTTTTTTGTTCAAATACAGTTACTAATTAGCAAGACTTTCCCATTTAAATTTACAAACAAAGTGTGTTTAAAAAATGGAATATGGCAACATTACTACTGACGGATTTTCATTCAAAAACGGAAATTTTCATTTTTGTGGGAAATTGAAAAAACAGGAAGAAAAACAGAAAAGGATAGAATGAAAATATGGATTTTGCATTTCACAAAACGGTAAACTTATGGCTTCAAAGTTGGGTGATTTCCCAGTATTCGTTCCAATGTTAGATTGACCTCTCTTCAAAAAATTCTAACTTTCATCCTTAGTACGACATCAAATGGACGTCTGTGAACGTTTTAGTAATTTTACTGTAGTTGGTATGACGTCTGAAGGACGGCCAATGGAGGTCTTTGCCAACATCGACTACGCATCTAGCAGATGTGCAAACGGCCATGCGAAGGATTTCCGTCTGACGTACGTAGATGTTGGCTCTAACTGACATTGAGCAGACTGCATAATGTTTACTGGGAAGCTCCTTGAAGGGGTTTTTCACATGACGTAACACTGCCCGCTGCCTAGACAGGGTCATATCAGTATGGAGGCAGTGGGTGATACATGCACTCATATATAAACACACACAAAATTACACGTGAACAACATGCACATGTTATTCCAGCTACATGCATGTTTGGTAATGGTAATGTTGAAAATGCCAGAGCGTGAGATGCGCGAGGATGTGTACATGGAAATGTCCGACCGTCAACATATGTATATATGCGCTTTCGTTTTAAGCTGATACACAAGCGTGATATATGAAGAACGCAATTCTACATGTGTGATATTTCTAACTACGTACGCATGACAAACACTTGGCAGGGAAATTTAGTCAATTCACTCCGAATTTTATCAGATTTACCTCAACAATTTTCTAGTGTTGGTCTATTAATTCCAAAAACAGTATCACTTTAAAATACTCTAAAATTCTTCTTAGAACAGTTTTGAAGAATTTCTGATGCTTGTCAAGTTGTTGTCATGCCGGTTGTTTGGGGGGCAAAATCTTTGCGCGTCTGCGTGCCATGAAAAACCTCTATACACTATACGCAAAATGCACTTTATACTGGATTTACAAACTTTCCATTTTCGCCAGTCGAATGTGGCGTGTTTGTGGCAGTTATCAGTAGAAAAGTGGGGAGTGCAGCGAGCTTTCTTGTCATTGCAATAACAAAATAAATTTTATCTTTTTATTGATATTTTCATAAACTTTTATATTCAGAATTAGAGGCATGACCATGTTTGAATTTGATGAGAAGTTAATGTGTGAGGTCCAGTATTTGAGGAAGGGGGGAGGGGGAGGAATTCAAGAATGAAACAGGCAGTGATCATCACCGTTTTGTGTGCATTCCTGGCAGTTACGTAACAGTTGCACCTATCCGCCTCACTAGACATGCTCGAGCAAGTTCGGTTGCTGCACAGTTTTGCACTAGTAAAGACTGTCTGCTGAGCTTTTGGCATCCAGCATGATGAGAGTTAGTAATCGATCAACTCGGTCGCAATTTTCAGCTGTGAGAGACTGTTTCATTGATAGATGGTGCCATTGCCCTACTCCCATAGCCAATATCGGCACAGAGGCTGTTTTAAAAACCGTTATCATGCGGGAGGCGGGATACCTCCCGGGGTGGGGTCTCTCAAGCAGGAAACAGGTTGTGATCATCACCATTGTGTGTGCATTTTACACTTCTTGTGGTAAATTACTGAGGTGTATCATGCAAAGATCAAATTAATATTATTTTGATTTGAATTTATGCATGCCTTTTCAAAATATTTGACAACAGATTATGAAGACGAACAAAAGCTTTCCAATAGGGGATATTCTTTGGGCAATTTTTTGGGTACATTGCATCATGGGAATGGTAGTCCGTGACGTCATAAATTGCCGTCATACCACTGATCAGAGAATCTACTACGTCATCATGTCGCATCATTTGTCAATCGCCGGACTACCAACATGGCCGCTAGCACATGCGCCTTGAGCTGGAGATTATCCCCTATTACAAGGGGACTGGTGACATCACAATCTATATCAAAATGGCAGCACCCTGCTTGATTTTATATGAACTTGAATATCTCGGAAAGTAAACAATATTTTCGGATGATATTTGGTGAAGATGTCTATCACATGTTGGTCTCTAATTTAACATTATTATTTCATTTTCAAAAGTTCAGAATAATTCTCCTTTAACTAACAGCTTGGTGTAGGATCAAGGATGGGGTATCCATCCATAACTCACCAGAGAATATGTCAATAAGTCATGACTCGAGTCACTGTTAGGAATGTCTAGTTTTGTTACCATGTGACGGCCATGCAATAACATGTAAGGTTCCTCCCCTGTAGTTGCATGCGGTGTACAGCGATAGACACACAGAAACTCCCTCACAGCTCTCCCTGCATCTTTACGTTCAAGTTTCCTGAGGTAGTTAATAGGGTTGTGAGTGCACGATGATCTGTTTGCAATATGAATTGGCGCCAGGTAAGTGTGGAATTTCTTGACTGCCCAAACACACGACAGTGCCTCTCTTTCGCCTGTGGAGTACTTTTGTTCCGCATTGGTCAATTTGCGCGAAGCAAAAGAAATGGGTATGTCATTACCATTGACAACCTGTGTAAGTACCGCGCCTGGCCCATACCCTGAAGCGTCTGTTGTAACTGATACCTCCTTAATATAGGTTCGAAGAGTGCAAGTACAGATTTATCTGATATTGCTTTTTCAAAGTCTCAAATGATTTCTTGGCAGCAGTTACAAAGCAAAAAGTATTTTGACCCATGGTATCCCTTATAGGTTGCACTAAAATGGCAAAGTCTTCAATGAACTTGGAGTAGTACCCAGCCAGACCAAGAAATGAACGCAGTTGCTCCTTGTTCTCTGGCTCAGGTGCATTTTGGATAGCTTCAATCAGGTGGGGAGGGATGCATTCCTTGCTTATCAATGACACGCCCAAGCACCTGAATAGAAGAAGTATTACATGTACACTTGTCATTCAGTTTCATACCTGCCCCCTGCAACCTACTCAATACCATGTGCAAAGCCTTGTCATGTTCAGACTGTGTACAACTGTAAATGATTATGTCATCAATAAAGCACTCTACATTGGGGGAATCTTGTAATATGATAGACATTACTCCCAACATGTGGGTGCAGAAGCTACTGTAACCCAAAGCATACCTTACGGAATCTGAACAATCCATCATGCGTAACGAAGCATGTTAGATCACGACTAGACTCGCGAAGGTCCAGTTGGTGGTAAGCTGATTTTTAATCTAGCTTTAATAGTAAAGTACTGGGAATCAATCATATTGGATAGAAGCTCATCGTTATGTGGTATCGGGTGTTTCTCAATAATGACTGTCTCATTCACCTTACGCATCAATGCATATATCCATATCTCCCCTGATTTCTTAGTAGTAACAACAATTGAGGATACCCATTCCGTTGCCTCAGTAACCCTTTAAATTATTCTCTGACTTTGTCATTGTTTCAATCCTGCAGAAACCTTTTCATGTATGGCAAAGGATAGCCACCGCAGTGTTTGCTGCCTAGGACAAACACCTGGCTTCACCTAAACTCTATGGGTAAATCCCTTGATATGCCCCAATACAGCACTGAATGAATTAAGGAATTGTTGCGCCACTGGGTTATTTTCATATCCTACATCAGCAGCCGCAACTGGCTCTGCCTGATTATAATCAGACTCCAAACCTTCTGTACCAGTTGGAGATCTGTCAACATCAGTAGCCATGCATTTCATTTGCCCTATATTCGACTGGAGGCTTAGCCCTTTAATTAGGTTTTTCCTCCCCAAGGAATCCCTCTATTTAACAACATGAATATCAGCATGCATTTCCTTTCCATTATATGTAACCTTTGCATACAAACAACCTATACTCGGTATGGAATATTTACTGTAGGAGGTAAGTTTAGCAGTACTAGGAAGTAATGCCTCTCGCACAAAGTATCGATCGTATGTGTCAACGTTCAACAACATAAAGTCAGAAGCAGTATCCACGGTGAACGGAATCTGTACATCATTGACATCCACTGTACATGTAATGACTTGGCCTTCTGTCAGTCTTCTCTCCACCAGGAGAACTTTGACCGGTGGATCATCAGGTGGATCAGGGCATGACGAGCGATCCTTTTATTCCTCTACTTGTCGAACCTGTTGTGTACGGTTGGTCAGGCACACTCTGGCGTAATGTCCAACTTTTGAGCACAGATTACACGTCGCCTCCCTGGCTGGACAAGAATCGTCATTTGCAATGTGTCGGTTGGAGCCACACCGGTAGCAACATCG
>JAODUJ010165623.1:0-10882 GCA_027564615.1 Psolus chitonoides
AACAAGATATTTGAATGCGGATTTTGGTAGAATACTTGTATTAGATCTCTACAATATATCTTCGAAAGTTTAGGGTTCAGTTCTCCTTTGAACAAGAATCAATGACATATATCGCTTCTTCATCCTCAAATTCCCTTGAAAAGTAACGCAACATAATAATTACTTTATCAACTATAACTCAAGAGTGATTGGCAGAAGAAAAGTGTCGAATCCTCATTTTTTTGGAGCAATCGCAATATGTTTATATCTAATTTTTCCGTTCTGCAAGGAGTTTTTTTCCATGTTCAATGGAATAATGTTTTATTTTGACTTCACGTTGTATTCATATATGTGTGTATGGTTCACGAAACAAGTCCAACATAATCTCTCATTCCAGCTTTATTGCTATACATAAATGAATGAGGTCATACAAAAATCATCCAGGATATCGCTATCGGCCGCAAAGATATTGAAATTACCCGGCCTATATACACCATTTGTATTCCCAATTCTATATCAGCTAATTAGGATTTCTTTCAATCCTCATTTTTGATCCTCAAATGAACTGGGTAATAGAAGTGAACAATGAACATTTGGGAATTGCTGCTGTGCCTGAAGCTGTCAAAACAAGATGGGTGCAGGAAGTAAATCATCCACTCACATATTAAACGTAGCATTGTTGACACGTACAAGTATTGGTTTATCCTCCTGTAAATGATGTATAGATCCAAGTTAGTACAAAATGTGGAACAATTTATACTTTTTTGGCTTTCGGAATATTGGGAATGTAGGTCGTCAATATTGAGGCACAGATAATGTAAACAGTAATATTAAAAAAGGTACGCCTTAGCACTTCATCTAACATTGTGAGAAGAATTAATTAATGAGCTGTCAAGCCATGCCTTCATATGATCCATCAATTGTTATATAAATTGGGTCAGATCAAGCTGGACATATACCATTACTTGCCTGTGGTAAAATAAAAAGTGTTAAAATATTAGTAGACAACAAAAGTCAACAATATTTCGTCAAAAAGAAATATTCTACAAAAATTAAAGGTTGTTTATTTAATATTTTATTTCATCATATGGCCATCGCATACCTGTAAAGATTGTGGCAGAAAAGATAGATACAATAAATGAATCAAACAAGAAACAAGTCAACATATTATAATAATACTTGGAAAAGGAAGCAAAAATCGTAAAAATACAAAAATTGGTACAATTAACGCTTTTGGGGTAAAATATTGGGGTGAATTATTCAAAGGAGTTGAAAATAGTAAACAACAGAAGTAAAAAATATTTCTTTATAGAGCAGTTCCAGCCATATTGAAATATTCTACCAAAAATATATGTTGTTTATTTAAATTCATTGTGTTTCATTCTAAGGACATTAAATACCCATAAAGAGTGTAGCCAAATAAATACAACAGAACTAATCAAACTAGAATTAAACAAAAGTCAACATAATACAATAATACATATATAATACAAGAAGCAAAAACCTTGATAATACAAAACTATGTACACGCGGTGGTATAGGCTTCAGTTATGGAAATGCCTATTCCTCTGCAGACCTGCTGCACACTGTCTCTCCATCTCGTTTCTGGTCTGCTGTGAGGTGGTCACCTTTTAACTGTTTTTGTTCTGGCCTCATATACCCACAAGGTGCCCGAAACAATTTAAACTATGATTCTTAGTGAAGTTCATTGACATTCTGGTCAAACCAGAGGCCACTTGGAATTGACCAAGGGCCTGTTACTCATTTACAACATATTTTGTAATGGCTAATTGTATACCTTTGGAGAATTCTGGAATGCAAATGTAGTCCCCAATATGTTGGTTTGGGTATGTGAGGTATTGACCAATGCTGTCTTCGTGTGAAATTAGGTTTAGGAACACCAGGTGCCACTTTCCATTGAGAGCGACCCCCGGTTCATAAACATTCTAGTCAAACCAGCAGGCTAAACAGCACCTGGGTCCCTGCTTAGTTTGCACCTCGACTGCACCATTGATTCTCTAGTTCAACTCTGATTAGGACTTTAAAACTGAACAAGTTCGTTCAGTTTATTATACACACATGAAATGTGCTTTGCCAGCTGATTCACGCTAAGCTTATTCGATATTGGATGCTAAATTGTAAAAAAATTCTGATTTAATTGGCTGAATGTATAAATTCGATTTTCTCAACGAAAATAAATATAAACAACCTAGGCCTACCTGTATAAGTGAGGATGATCGATAACTCTATATTAATAAGGCTACTGTGACAGCTGACATGTTTGTCCAGATCTGAAGGGCAAACATTGGATCATTTGATGAATCGTTATTAATCTTAAATCAAAAACATATGAGGCTCAAGGCCTTTCACTACGAACAAATGATAGCAATTTAAAATGTAATTTATATTTGAATATTTGCGTGAGTAATATTTTATCAGACATTATTAGATGTAATTGGCTGAATGTATAAATTCGATTTTCTCAACGTAAATAAATATAAACAGCCTACCTGTATAAATAAGGATGATCAATAACTCTATATTAATAAGGCTACTATGACAGCTGACATGTTTGTCCAGATCTGGAGGCCAAACACTGGATCATTTGATGAATTGTTATTTACCTTAAAATCAAAAACATATGAGGCTCAAGGCCTTTCACTACGAAAAAATGATGGGAATTTAAAATATAATTTATATTTGAATATTTGCGTGAGTAATCTTTTATTAGACATCCTCCCAAAAATCTATCAAGATCGATATTCCAATCATCTTTAGGGCAAATGCCGGATCATTTGATGAATCGTTATTTTTCTCAAAATCATCCAGGAAATAGACAACATAAGTAGCTCCAGGTGTTTAACTGAGAAAAACATGATAATACTTTGTTATATGTTTGAATGTTTGAGAAATGTTTTTATATGGCATGGATATTTGAATTTTTCAACCTAATATGGAAGGAAATCTTGCTGCGATTAGAATATATTTATAATAGAAGAAACTACTCGTAACTTGGCCATGTTAATTGTACTAGGAATGGCCGACACACAGACTACGACTACATACACCAGTTCACAGTTGCACAATTCTCGTCACGGCACAAGTTTGTGGTGAAATATACATGAATGCACAAATGTCACCAGAATTCTATCATTAATGTTTTGCCAAAATATTGGAGGAAAATGTTCAAATTTGTCCCAAATATGTGTTAATCTGCCCAAAATGTTACCATAATGTATCTGACTATGAAAATTAATTTAGAGTGATCACTCTGGAAGTAAATTAGTCTATTCACTAGAAAAGATTATGAGCTGATTGCAGATGAATGGCTAAATGTGGAGGTCATTATCAGATTATAGAGGTGGATACAGTATACAGTTACGATGACGTCACTATCACGTATTATTCTCCACCCACTGCGACTGTACCTCTACTCCAGGACCAAAGCTATGTTCGATGTACGTTCAGAACTTTGCTCCACAGACTCTATACAACCCCTTAGATCAACTCATCTGGGACCAGCTTATACGAGTTGTGCTCTCGTTCTTGTTATTTAATATTTATCGAATGACTTTTCACCATGAAGAATCAATTTTACAACCCCAAAAAAAGAAAAAAGATTGAACTTATCCTAAACTAAAATGCTAACAAGACCTGGATGACAAAGCTATCAGAGAACAGTAACATTATGTTTCAAAATGGTTGGAATTTTCAGATTAATGTCTAAAATGGTCGGAGTTGATTCGGCGCGACGCGATAAAAATGTGGAACACTATTTTTTTTGCTATCACACTACAGACAACATTTTGTTTTATCGCTCAAATCGATTTTTGAGGCACATTCACGCTACACGCGGCATGATATATTAGGTTATTTTCTCATTACATGCAAACACGGGGAGAGCAGATTACTACCTCCCCGCTGTGTGCAGTTTTTGCGGTTCCCTTTTGTCCAGAAGAGCCTACTCTTTGGGGTGGCTCCCATGACAACCAAACATCAATAAACACAGCCTAGCTACTATATAAATATATACATAATTAATTTAATTGCTCTGTGTACAGCAGGTACTAGTACAGGGGAGATTGTTTTATTGGGTTTGATCATGCATGAGTGCTTTATTTGACCTTGGGTAGGACAGGGGTATCCTGGTATTTCCTGTTTGGTGCTCTCAGGAGACTTGCTGTGGTTAATTCTTGGGAGGATTTTCTGAGTTGCTTGTAATGGGAGATTATTGTAATGTAAAAAGTTGAAGTAACCTTTTTACTTATGTCCTTTCACACTACGTGCGATGCGGCGCGATAAAATAAAGTTGAAATTTCTCCAATTTCTGTCGTCTGTCACAGCACGACATTTTGGAGTGACCAATCATTGCCCTTTATTAGATTTCATGACTAGGATGGTAAACGTGAAAACTATAGGATGGCTCGAGCGATAAAGAAAAAGTGGCCTGTGATATTAGAAACGAAAACAGGCAACTTTTGTATGATTTTGGAAGGGTGAAATTATTCTAACCACAAACTTATTGAGCTCTTTAACGGAGATACAAAGTGCCCTATTGAGGTGCGTCCCCGCGTTATTTTGAGGAAATCTCCAATCAAGTTCATACTTGTACATTCCTCATAGTGAGTACATGATTCCTATTGTTTGTTTGGGAGGTCAAAAGTCAACGGAGGTCGAACATCCTACCTTTAAAGGTCCTGAAATGGTATTTATCGGGAGACAAGACTCAAGAAAAAATGACCGGCTATCTGACTTGGTATTTAAAGGGAGACATGCTACAGGAAAAAAATGACCGGCTATCACTTCCAGTTTGAACTTCTAGATTGACCCCAGTTAGGGCAACACCTAATGACATATGCATTCAATATGGACTGTTGAACTATACTATGGCGGAGGCCACTGCAGTAAGTGCAGTTGAAATCGCTGAGCCCAATGGTCTGTGGTATCAGGGTTGCCAATTGTGTTACCCTCCATGCGAGTCTTGTCGCGCTTTTAAATGTACTCGCAGTGTTTATTTCTGTTACCACAACTGACCAATTCCACTAATGTTGGCATGCACGATGCATAAAACTACAGATAATTACATTTTCAATTCGATACGGGCAGGAATATTGAGCATAATCGACGAATTTGGAGAGGTATTAACACACCTTTGGATTACGATACAACGGCACTTGAGTCCACCAATATGTTGCAATACAACACAGATAATTCAATCAGAATGAATCTAGCCTGATACATGTGCCGCTATGCTAGAAACGCAAACACTAGCTATACAACGTTAGTCCTGTTGAGTGCTGTTATGTAATACTAACAATATAATCCTATGTAATACGGCCTAAACTGCACAAGTGTTCTAGGCTAGGCCTAACGTGATACGGTATGCACACTACAGTACGTACCGTAAGGTTCGAAGCTCCGATTAGAACCAGTGACCACACATTTGAAAGTTTACCACCCAAGACTCCAAAGATAACAAGATGGTGTTGATTCAGTGACATGATGATATCCACAACACGTTTTTTATAAGGTTTGGAGCCTCCATAAGCTCCAAAATGAAGAAATGATAGACGTTGTGGTTGCTTCATAATGCATTGCATATTGGTGGTATTCGCAGCGAGCAGGTTTATTACATTAGACTAAACACAGTCAGGGCGCAGCACACGTTTTACTTTACACACACACACACACACACACACAGTGTAGCCTACTGAATTCGCTCTAGCGGGAGGATATATGTGTGTTTACAATAAATCTGGGTGCATGGAATTGTTACTAAGTACGATCGGCAAGTCCGCAAGAAGCAGCCCATTTGTGTGGCCCACAAAAAAATGAAATTAGTAAAATTAGTTCCTAATTTTTCTTTTTTGAAATAACTTAAGGGGAATGAGAATCATTACAGGTAATGAATTCGAATTCACTTTCAAAATATTTGGAAGGATGAGTAAACTTGGATGTTTTTACTGGCAGACCAATCAAACTCTGTGATGAACAGTCCAGTAGAAACACTCCTTTGGGCCAGTTTGGGGATGCAAAAAAGACCAGCCTAAACCCCTGATCAAGGGTTCCTTCTTTCACATGGGAGCCGCCATTACCCACAATGCGCGTTACCAGTGTAACACATACAGTGTGTAAATGAAACTTCATATCATAAAATTGGAAAACGACGAAATTTGGTCGAAATGCTATTAGTGCTGTCTAAAAGTAGGCATGACAATTAAAACATTGACCGTGTCACAGTTTTTTTCCCCATGTAACTTTATCACAATTCCGCAATAAATAGAGCCTCTCTCGATCTTAGCTGCGTACCAGGAGTTTAGATACCACGCATTGTACATACGCTATCATATATCGTTTAGTTTCGCGTATCTGGTATCAAGCAGTTCGAAGCAAGTATTTTCGTAAGAAGTACAAGACTACGTTAATGAATTGTTCTTAATGAAAACGGCTGGAAAATTACTAGATGTGATTGTATGACAATGGGGCCCGAAACGAGTTTTTCTCCTAGACTGATGAATGTGCTGCTAAAGAATATTTTCATTTACATCATGTACTATAAGAAAAATTAGGTGGTTGAATGGCGGTGTTCTTGTTTTCTCCAACCCATCATGTGACCGACCGATAAAGCTCGGAACCACATCTGGATTGCATACCATGGGTTTGAAAACATTGCTCTAGTAAATACCTTTCTGACTTCATTTAATACATTTCATTTTACTGGAGAGCCACACTGAGATGAATGTGTTGCTACAGGATATTTTCATTGAATATCAGATAAATTATGTGGTTGAGTTGCAGTTTTCTTGTTTTTTCCAACCCGACACGAAACCCACCCGCTAATGCCCATGGGTTGTTGTTTATTTGTTGTTTGAGAGATAAGTATTAAGACTCTATATAGAGTGTTAGCACACTGTAAGATCCTTACGAGTCCCCGGCCCGATGCGTTAGAGGTACTATGCCTTGCCTAAGAACACGGCGCAACGACCGAGGAAAGACTCGAACTGGGGATCAATCGTACCGTAGTCCTAAGCCACAACGCTCGGCTATCACGCAACCTCTATTTTGGAAAGCAGTGCTCTAGAAAATACCTTTCTGTATTCATTGAATAAATTTAATTTGTTAAGAGACCATACATGGTTTGTTTCACTTACAAAAACCATGTTCAAAACACAATTTTCCACGTGCATGTTGACACAGCCTTTCAATAATTACGATTATGCTTGAGGAGTTAAACCAAATTTAATTTATAAACTTTGATTGAAAATCAAAATGAGATTCAAGGGTGCCGCTATTCAAACAAAATGCTGTACTGCACCAATACGGCAAAGATAAATTTAAGATTGAATGAAGTGAATTTATTTTTGAACGGTGCACCGTTGTATTTACAATAGAAGCTGATTTAGTTTATATTATTCTCTCATAGAAGCTAACAACGTTACAAAGGACATGCATTTATTGGTGCTGGAGAATTCGTGAAATTGGGGGCCAAGTGACGGCAAAGAACAATAACGATAAAAATGTGTTGTAATTGTCATCCGGATATTAAAGCAAATACGTCAGATTCGGTGAAATGGGCAAATATTTACGTCCCGAACTGCACAATCTCTTCAGCTCTTATTATTTACTTGTCAGCAGGCTCTGAGGCAGAAATGGCAGATGTGGGTGTACAAATTGGAGAAGTGGGTGTGCTAAAACTGTGGGACAAAATGTGATGCGGAAGGCATCATTGCGATCGCGAAGCGATCGCCCTATGGGCATTGGGCAAGGGGCCCGCATTGGGGGTCAAAATTACTGAGGATCTGAAGTGGGAAGACCACATTGCCGATATCAAAAAAAATGCGAGTGGTCGGATTTTTATGCTCAGTACTTTAAAACGGTTTGGACTGAATGTAGAGGACATGATCACCATATTTGTTGGCTTTATCTGCCCCTTACTGGATGGAGTATGCCGTTCCTGTATGGCATCCTGGACTTACACAATTTCAGCACTATGCGCTTGAACGTATTCAAAATGCAAAATGAGATTTTCTCTTTAAAAAATAGGAATTTTGAGGTGACTGTTTTAGTCCAATATAAAACACTAATATTAATTATGATTTTATGGAAAATGTGGGTGTAAAGTTATGATTGTCAGTCTTTTGAGTGAGGAAAAGGGATTTTTAGAGTTGACACCCTAACATTAGGATGCTTCAAAGAGTCTTCCATACGTGATCCTTTTTACGTTGCCCTGTCTACATGGTTTAGGAGTATATTTTCTGCAAGTAAAGTTATTTTTGAGATTTTCTGATGTTATGTATAGTGTGTTCAGATGAAGAAAGTCCCCTATCAGTGACTTTTACTATTAAGCTCTCAAGCCAGCATAAATGGGTTCTGTCCATAACAAGCTGACTGTAACAGTAATAATCAATGGTTCTGTATATATGGACAGTGGTTATACTAACATTCACAACAGATGTGCAAGCGAAGCACGAAACAAGGTCATAAGTCATTGATCACCTCTTATCACTCACTGCTCTATGGCTAAGACAGGGATTTTCAATCACGATCCACATGTACAAATTGCGATCTCGAGCCCACTCCCCCAAGCTCCTCTGGAACTTGACTTTTGGAAAAGCAGGCTTGAGGCAGGCTTGAGAAAAGCTTCGTGTGGACAGGATATCGATGATCTCATTAACAAATAACACCATTTTACTCTCCTCTTCTCAGGCTGAAATGCAAACTCCCTAAGCCCCTTTATTGGAGATGTTTTCAAAGTGAAATGCTTATTTGTTGGTCGTCAGTATTAAGAGATTCCTTCTAGTATTCACTCCAATAGGTTTGATTCAATAGGAGTAATAAACGTTCTGGGCGTTTTAGAATGCCTTACTTTTAAGAGTCTCCTCACATAACTAATTTTACAACAGCCTCGTCTACAGTAAATGATTAACAAAAAATCAATGTCTATTTCAAAATGTATTTTGTTGAACTTTAGTCTTACTATTGAAAGGAGATTTCCTCCAGCATACACTTCACAATCTATTTTTAAAGTGAAGTTGTTCCTTGCCATTGTATTGAGATTCACTCCGGCATATCCTACGCTTCACATGATTGATTTGAAGGAAGTGATACATGTTCTGGGTCCATTAGGACACTTACATTTTAAGAGTCTCAACCCCCACCCAATCCACTTCACAGAGCCCCATCCACATGATTTGATTGTTTCAATGTCATATTTTCAAAATGATGTGGTATTTTTGTTTGTCCTTACTATTGGCTGCGGGCAGTAGCTCTACAAATCGTCATGTCTCTCCGTTAGTTAGTTAGTAACATTCATGATTTTTTGAGACCGAAACATTTCTTTAGCATATTTTTTGAAAATTGTTTTGGCCCACAATTTTTCGTGGCCCATCATGTTTTTGGAGGCTCAAACTATTACACAAAGAACTGGCATGATATCGAGCCTACAAATAAAGAGTCATCAGATCTGGTCGAGCTTGTTAATTTTAGATTCCCTCCGGCATGCACTTCACTTGTTTGATTCGATAGAACTGATACTTGAAATTGGTACCTAAAATGTCACCAGAGGGATGCAACTGGTGAATTTTAAGAGAGTGTGTATCCTTACTTCCCCCGTCATGGTCTACTTCCCCAGTCATGTTCTTGAGTATTGAACACAGCACCCTTATTGAGCAAATACAATTCAGTTACAAATGCAATAACAATTTACCCGAAGCACATATTTCTTAGTCAATATGGGATACAATAATCATATAAGTTATGTTTTTCATTTTAATTAAGGTGATACGAAGTTCAAAAACTTGAACATCAATCCCTCCCATTCAAATATATGCTCGGATGTACTATTGTCATCTAATATTTCAGTGATTGCACTGTTACTCAGTGTTGTAATTGGCAGGTTTCATGCAGATGTGCACGTTATTCTCATATGGCCTTCATATGCTGTATGTTGTCAGCTCAATAGTTAATATTGTTTGTACGTTTATGGTTTGGCTTCTGAATGTATTGACTCAATAAGGTTTGCATCAAAATAAAATCTTCTCTAAATGTGTTCATGCTACCGTATGGAAAATGACATATGTATAGTGTCAGAATACATATGTTGTGTTGCATCAGGCATGATTCACATAGGCGCAGATCCCAGGGTTGGAGGGGGCGCAAGGGGGCATTTGCCCCCTCGGACAGAAATTTGAGGGATGGCCTCAAAAATCCGAGTGGGTGAATAAGAAAGTAATTACAGGACTTGAAAGGGAAAAGTTAAAAGAATAATTGTCCTTAGAATGATCAAAACAGTGTTAATACATTATTGAAACCCAACATTTTTTAGAGCACTTGTTGGCTCGCCGGAATGCAATGCTGGATATTTTCTGTGAATATTTTAACATTGACATTTACCAATATATCGATATTCATCGATACATAGACTTTAAACCAATATTTTATTGTATACCGATTCATTTTGATATTTCGTATTTCGCGATATTTGACATTTTTTGCCTCCTCAAACTCAGACACAGATCTGCGCACCTGGGCTCACGAACAGTGACCTAATTGTGACTTAATTATCCCCTTGATCATCGGTAACCTGACAAAGACCATGCCAGTACATTTGGTGCACGTTCTCATTGGGTGGAAAGGTGCAATTGAGATATGTAATGCTTTTCTCACTTTTTACAATCAATATTTCTTTTACAGAAACGGTAATATGCGGTCACAGTTACTAACATATATGTTGTTCAGTACAGCTATGTATATGCACATTGATGTAAAGTATAAAATGAAATAAATGGGTGGAAAACAACTAAGCAATTTGGTGCATTCTAGCAACATCAGATGATCTAATTTCAGCAGTAAATCATGCTAACTATTATTAATGAGGCTGCTCTATAACATCCTCGTCCATCAA
>JAODUJ010165734.1:0-10882 GCA_027564615.1 Psolus chitonoides
GTACAAAGTTAGAGTTAGGGGCTACTAAGCTATATAACATGTTCTGAATATTCAAGAGGGTTAGGGATTAGGGTTATAAATGTATTGTAATGAATGAATGCACTGTTACTAAGCGAGAAAACATGTGTCCAAAAAACACGCCACTCAGGAAATGCATTTTCAATGGGTGAATTGGCTGGCCCGCAATTATTACCTAATTAATACTTTGGTGTCCCAACAAATTATTCATATTTGACTTTTCCTCCCGTTTAAAAGTTCAAACTGTTCGAACAGACTAGCAAATCGTAACTTCGCAATATATAATTTCATTTGTGGTCAGCACATGATATCACCGGCCACTCATGTATCCACGTTAATAATGTTCGAAATCTCTCATAGGAATCCGGAAACATGCTGGCATTTAAAAAAAACAGCAGATTTAATACTGGATGGGTCTTGAAAATTGTCTTATAGTATAAGGCAAATTGTTCCAGTCGATAACCGTGCGTGGCAAAAATGAATACTTAAAACAGTTCTTATTACACGAGACGATTTGGTAAGATGCTGGATGGGAGTGCCGCGATTGACGCAGGGATTGCTGGAGCAAACTTTCCACAGGTAGAGCCAAAAATCCCTGTCTTGCTATGTGGACATAGTGAGCCTATTTGCAGTCCTGTTTTGAAGGGTTTCCCCGGGCACGGATTAACAGCGGTGGAGACCCTGGGGAAACCAGTGCTGTGGAAGCCCCGGTCCTGCCCCTTTCTATCTGTCAATTGTCTGATTGCCGTCCTGGGGAGGTCTAAGGAAATTGATTTTTTTAATTTTTCATTTGAGGGTCCTTGGATGCAATTTGCTGCTACATATTGTGTAAGTTTTCAAGTACAAAATAAAAAAATAAAAAAATAACATAAATAACATTGAACTTCTTTTTGCGTTGGCGGTGGAGGCCCCGAACAGGCCCCTGTTGTCAATGGGTTAATCCAGGCCTGGGTGTCCCAATGCAAGTCGTTTATCAAGCGAGTTATGCTTGTGGTCTTGTAAGTGTTGGTATCTACCTGCGAAACTCCTGCAGCGAAGCTGTCGTATTAGTTACACATTGGCGTATCTAGAAATTGATAAACAGAGAGCGCGGCGAAACGTACCTGGGCTGCCGAAGCCCCGCGTGCCATGGGCACGCCAGCGCTAGGACATGCTCCCCCAGAACATTTTGAAATATTTAAGTCATTTTCCTGCAATCTGAAGCATACTGTTAGCCATATTATACTTTGCCATATATTAGGCTTCGCTCCACTAGTGAGATTTTCTCAAAAATGCCGTTTCTCTGGGCCTGCAAACGGGGAAGGGGGGGGGGGGGCGTACGCCGGTTCCGCCCAATGTTGGATACGCCACTGTTACACATACCAAGTCAGATAACACAACGAGGCTTTTAAGTCAGGGGCGTGCTCTCACATATCTCCTCAATGCATAGCAAACATGTGATTCGATAGAATATCAATAATATTGATATCAACCCATGATTTTTGCTTGTTTTGATCAGTCATGAAGAAAAGTGCATTTTCTCTTTTGGACTGATCTGTTGTGACATTTAGAATTTGTAGTGAGCTTAGACAACTGATCAATTTGCAAGCAAGGAATCACTAATCCTTTTGGATTTCGGGTTATCAAATGCAATTTCGCTTTTTCTCGACTGAACCCTAAATATAACGTAGGCATATTCATAATATATAAGGTCTATTCGTGACCCCCTTTATGATGAAATTATAACATTGGTTCGTGCTTCGTGGGAACCACATTGCCCAATAAGGTTTTAACTTCCGATGGCCTTCGTTAATAACATTTTCCCCTATATTTTTGTCACCTCTTAATTAATATTCCTATCAATTTAATAGTATATTGGTAATAAAGGAAACTATTCATTTGGCCATGTCGATAATAAATATACAGGTCATTCCTCCAAGTAATCCCGTGCAGTGCAGTCAATGCATAATCCCATTTTTTTTAATTTCATATGTAGGCCTACAGTGCGATAATCCTATGACAGTATATAAGTCGGAGCTCTATATATTCCTGTTAAAGGCGGTGAACACACTTGTGCCATACGATACGAAACGACGCGACATTTTTGTCGAATGGGGTGAACACCCTGCAGCGACATTTTTGTCACAGGCCATTGTAAACACAATAGACTTTTCTCTGTCTGGAAATACTTCTCGTCACGTGCGACATGCATGATACGTCTCACCACTATTGATTGGCCAAACCTGATATATCGCATTACGACAAAAATGTTGACAACAAAAGTTGAGATTTATTTAACATCCATGCTACAGAAATGTTGTATCATATCGTATTGCATGCAGCATGTTCACTTCCATTGAAATTAACACTATTCAACTCGCCTTGTGACAAAAATGTTGTGTGGTATCGTATTGCACAAGCGTGTTCACCCCTGACTCTATAACCCATGGCTATTATTGGGCAGGGGGAATTTGCGCAACAATGACCGAGGAGGCGCTTAAGACAGACCCTATTGTTCGCGACATTCCGGTAGCGTATTATATGGCACACGTGACAAGACATGACAACGTTTGTAGAAATTGAAAGCATGGAATTTTGGTTCCTGTTCTTTTCGCGGGCCAGATTGAGTGGGCCCGCGGGCCAAATTTGGCCCGCGGGCCGCCTATTAAGAACCAGGGGTCTAGGATGTTTTGGGGTCCGAGAGCACTATTGACACAACCTACAATACATAATGTACAATGGCGTAACTAGACCGGTGCAGCCACACCGGAACTCGGAGCCCTGTGATAAGTAGCTAGGAAAACATAACTGTGCATCCGCAATACTGCCGGCCGTCAGTGAAGAAAATGGCCCCATTTATGGTCCATACTGTATACTTGGCTAGATGCTCTGATCGCCCACCCCTCCCCCGCAACGGATTCCAATGAGTCCTGCAATCGGAAGTCCGGCCTACTGAAATAGATCGACGGACAGAAGTCAACAGGGGTCTGTACTTTGGGCCTTTGGTATTCATCTTGACAATGAATAGACACACAAAATAGGCACTGGATATAATTCTGAATCCAAAGGGTATTTCCGCCATCCACTTGTAGGGGCACTTGGGCCTCAACCAAGTTCAAATACAACTCTAATGGAATAGTGGAAACCTTTTACAACAGACAAATAGGTTAACTATTAGCCATGGTAATGAAACTGACTTGTGAGTTGTGAATATGAATATAGAAAACTGATGACAACGTACATAGACGGACATGTTAATGTGATACATTTTGTTATGTGTTTTATACTTACCAGCTTACTTGCAGTTGTCCGTTCTTGATTACAGCATTAGCATTTGCGATGATAAAGCCTCGATATTCGATTGAGCCTGTTGGAAGATCTAGTGGCCGAACTGTCGATCTAATGGATGTGAGTTTGGGTACAACCTGTGGTGTGTACTTGAGCAAGACAGTTTACTCCGCTTGCTCCAGTTTATCCAGCTGAAAATGGGTACAAGCCTCGGCTAGGGATTATCCAGCGATGGACTGACATCCCATCATATGGGAGTTTCACACTCTCGTCCGTTTTATGTAAAAAAACGAATATATGAGCCACATACACGCTCGGAAGAAGGATCCTTCTCCAAAGGAATATACCTAACATTACCATTGAAGAACACATTTTTCAAATTGAATTGCGCAAATTTTGTTCTTCATTCTGTCCAGTGTATTACCCAAATCGGATATTAAACCGAGCGCCTCGCGCGCAGTTTTTGTTATATTCGCGTGCTGCTGGTGCGCCAGTACACTGTTTGCCAAAAGACCTTTACTGCTGTAAAGACAGCCCGCGGGATGGTTGATGTAGTTATTACGGTTTTATCAATGTGTAGGCTATCGTACATCAGTTAAAATATCCCCTTCTCAGTCGGGGAACACTCAGCCTCCCCCGGCATATCCGGACCCCTAACTGTGTCAATATCACAAATTGCTCACCCAATCCCACAACCATTATTGGTTGAATTGTGTACTACTTAATGGTGACCTGGTCTCTAAGGCTGCACCGGGACCCGGTACATACTAGTTACGCTACTGATAATGACACACATTTATGGAAAGTCAAAGCCATCATGTTTCGTGGGGCCGATGCGCACTGTTTAACAAGATTGTTTTCATTGGGTATTCGATTATAATAGATCGATTGTAGATACTCCCTGAACAATAAACCCTAACTTTCAATCCTAACCCCAATAGCCAATCAAAAAATTCCTTGTTAACAAGTGCGTTTCAGCTGGGTTTCGTGAAGGTACAATTGCCTTTTTTCATCTTGATTTACAATCGTCTACAAAGAATTTTATGAGTTATGAACAACTTAACGCGAAAACCAATCGACACTGACCTGTACCACAGCCAAGACCTTCATATCCAGTAACACATCTGCAACCGAATGGGTGAGGACGACAAAAAGAATTTGAAGAACAGGCATTAGGCCTGTTTGCTGTGACAGTGCAATGAAACTCACAGTTGAGTCCAAACTTGTTGGCATCTCCACAAGCTGAAAACAAGAAGGATCAATTAACGGCGCTGATGAAACTTACTATATTTTACGGACCATTTAGGTTTTAGGTATATAGGCAATGGGTTCATGAAGCCAACTACGGCTCATCAAGGAACCTTGTTGATATGTGTGATCATGGATGAACACCGGCGAAAGCTCGCCATCTCTTTTTGAACACTGCTCAGAGAGTAACGAGGCAGGCGTGTAACATTACAATCCCATCCTGCTCCCGTGACATCTAGTTAACGTCCCCATCCGACGGACGTGAGTAAAACTCTCAGCCTTGAGCCACTTTCCTAAATGCTGAGAGAGGTGGTATCAATATGTCCGTCACCATTGTAGAACATCAGTGCCGAAAAAATCGAATAAACCGATTTTGTCGAATAATTACTTCCCACTGCAACGAAGCCATCAACAACTGCCGTAGTTTTGACGAGCAAGCATCAAAGCACGAGTGCGATTTAAACCCGTTCCTTTTCAGTGCAAGCGGAGCACTATACTACGCTACCACCCAGATGGTCAACCTTTCTGAGTTTGGGGGGCACATTGCTATTGTCAACCGGTCAATCCTTCATACTTTATGCTCTTCATATCCTCTCTGACTATTTTCCTCCTCTCACATGCTTCATGGGCCGCATAATACATTACAGCGGGCCGGATTAAACCATTTGACTCACTGTCGGGTATACGGAAGAATTATTGTAATATGTATTGATTGGTAATAGTTTACAAATGAAACCTATACTGTGAGGACAAGCGGCGAAGAAACGCTACTGCAGCCCCTCGCCCCCTCATTTCCCCGTTGCGTAATTGCATCTCGCGAATGTCTTCCCGAACACATTTAAGTGTTTAGGAGCAACCGAAAAGTGTGAAATGTTAGTTGTCTACCGATGCATGGAATGGATAACACATACACTACTGTTACCGTGGCGCTGGAAAATGTCAACATTTTGTCGGAATAAACAATTTCAATGTCCAAATCTGACAGTTTTTTCTACATTGTTTTTCGTACTCTAACGGTACTGAAGCTGTTATTTC
Organism: Psolus chitonoides; assembly: GCA_027564615.1. Taxonomy (NCBI): domain Eukaryota; kingdom Metazoa; phylum Echinodermata; class Holothuroidea; order Dendrochirotida; family Psolidae; genus Psolus; species Psolus chitonoides. The sequence continues at coordinate 5,569 of JAODUJ010165734.1, forward strand.
ATCGTATATCCATATAGGCTAAATATTGGTCCGTATGGTTAGAATAGTAGAGTACAGCCGTATCGTGTTCTCGACTGTGTGGTTACAATTGCTGTACATTAAAACAGTGCGTTGTACCCTCGCGATGATGCAACTGTACAATCATACGTTGTGTATTTCAGAACTTTTGCAACTGTCACATCTAGGATTGTGTCACACTATGATGTAGGCAGTTCATGTGTTTAGGAGAGTCGAGTTGCTTATATTTTGAAGTATTGCGAAGCGTTTACACAGCGATAAGAATCTTTTTGGCACTTAGCAACACCGGTTCTTTGAATAATCATGTATAATCAATAATAAGCTTCTTTACAACTTTACTTAATCATGCGTAGAAGATCCCTGCAAGCTACAGTATAGGGATGTCATGAAACGTTATTGATCCTGCGCTAAAGGGCTTGTAATATATGTAATCTCTTTGTTGGTCAAAGCGTGGATACGCGTCTCTTGTTATGCAGTGCTGTCAAACATATTGCTATTTACGAGCACAAAAACCGGACGTTAAACGTAGTATATAAACAAATTGTGCAAACTGTCACGTTTAGAAATTCTGAAAAAGCTATATAGTAACATTTCTGACCAATTACTCGGTGTTCGCGGTAAGCGAAATCCTAAGTTGTTCTGAGTGATACTCCAAAAGTCGCTTACTGTAAAGTATGGGGTAACGGACTCCAAATTCTTTATTCCGTGAGAAACCCACGATTGTCTCCTCTGAAGGGAAATCTGAGACGACGGTGCGACCGACTTCAGCCTGCCTAACACGTTACCGATAGAGGTCTTTCAGATCGCTTGTAGGAACCCATTATTGTGAGTACCGTATATACTAAGTTGCCGTTTTGGGGATGTCCTATTATGGGGGCGGCCGTATTCTTGTAGTTGTTATGGGGTTCGGCTTACATACACGTTACGGGCAAGGTGTATAAGTAGTAGTTTGAAATCTTGGTTCTGAATTACTTTGTTTTAGAATGTATAGGACACTATTTGCGAAAGCGAAATAGCTCGTAAGGTTGAATTAGTCAAATTATGGTTTGAACGATTACGACGATTGTCGGTGTTAAAACGTTATTTATTTGGCCCATTGTATTATCTTTTTTATATTCATGTTTTGCGCAGGCAGAGTTGTGCGATGTTGCATATCATTGTGTCTGTTATATACTCATGATATTACATACCGGTATATCTGTATCGCCCACTGATTAATCATGGTGGTGTGAAATAAAACAGTATAGTTACAGTTTATCACATACATATATTATTCGAGTTCAATAACGGCTGGAGAGTAAAAACCTCAATGATGTGATAGAACAGTTCACTTCACAGATATAATGAACTACAATTCATTGTTAATTGGCATGATCAGCATAATACAATTAAAGGCGCAATGATAGGGCAGATTAAAGCGCTTGATATTTCACGTGTTATTTAGTATCCAAAGATCCAAGGTTGAGTTACAATTGCGGTAGTTATCAAGTTAACATAAGTCTTAAATTGTCCACAGTTTCATTTCACTTGTCAGCCTGTTGAGGATTTTTTTAAAGTATATAGGTGACAGCAAAACAACTGATAAAATGTTGTGATCGTATATGTGATCATTCACGTACGCATAGCCGATACAGTAACTACTGGAGAAGGTGAAAAACACATAACACATGTTAAACCAGGGTACAGTACTTATTGGTTATGATTAAGGTTAGGGTTCGCGGTGTTAAACAATTGCTAACACACTCCAGTAATTACTGAAGAAACTGATAAAACGTGCATCAGTAGTTACTGTATCGGCTATTAAAATCGGCTGGATCATTTTGCAGAGAATGGATGAGTTACATGGTTATCTAATCTCAATGATTCCTCTTTTCACATGGAATTGACGATCGATTCATTGGATTTCAAACATTCGTCGTTTTGGAGAAATTATGATATTGGAAATAAATCGCCGACAGACTATTTAATATTCCAGGCTCACTAGTAGTTTTCCTAGTGTTAAACGGCACTCAATTATCTTCAATTCGATTCACTATACCTGTCATGCAATACTGCCCAATAAATCCAGCAGGACACATACATTTTCCGTTGATTTCGTCACAGACTCCTCCATTGTAACAATTATCACAAATACCAACACAGTCTGGAGGACCCCATCTCTTAGTTTGGCATGCTGTGAAAGTAAATAAGCAAGAACGAGCGTAACTTGTATGAACTGGTCTAAGAGGTTGTAGTGTCTGGGAGCAGTTGTTTCCCCAAATTCATGTTCCATCCTGAGTAAACTCCTGTTCAGCACATTTAGTTCTGACCTTGATCTGTTTACAATGTTTTTAGTTTTTTACCTCTGTGGACCTCAGATGACCTCGACCTCTCTCAACAACTATAGGGATCATGCACTCATTGTGGGAGAAATATATACCACGTATGAACTTGTTCCAACTAGGCAAAGCCGATTTTAGCGTGTTTACACGGGAAAAGTATCAAAAATACCTAAATTTCACAAAATGTCAATTTTTAACCAAAAGTATGCGCAGACCTCCACACAAATCATCGGTACCCATTATCAGAAACCTACAAACTGAATTTGAACTAAATCTGACTAGGCATGGTTGACTTAGACTGTTTACAATGTTTTCAGTGTCTGACATCTGTTTACCTCAGATGACCTCTGATCTCTCCCGACACAACAGAGATCATACACTCATTATGGGAACATAATTATATACCAAGTATGAACACGATTTACAAGGTAAAGTGGCGTGACGGACGGAGAGACACAGTGAGCGACAGATTGAGTGACTGCTGTTCAAAGAGGACTATAGGCTTGTTCCATTTGGAACCAGCAAAAATTCAAGTATGTGTAATGTCCACTTAACGGATGTGTTGTAGACTTGCACTATATCTCGACAAACAAATAAAAACATATGATAGTATAACTAGGGTTGCACAAAACGGAGCAGCTGGGAGCACCGCTCTCGCGAAATATGCGGAATTGGGGACATAAGTGGAAATAAAACAAGTAGTGTGGACAAATAAAGAGAAAATGCAACTTTGGGAATTAGTTGTAGAAACTGTATAGTTGATTGTTACCAAACCAAATTTTCATTTGTTTTCCCTGAAAATGTTCATTACACTTACCTCTAAAATTATGCACCAAATGATAAGAATTCTACATAATAATTGGATTTTGTTCGTTCAGTAATGTTGGTTCGTTCCGTTCTTTACATGTCGTTTGGTGTCAGTTGTGCCGGAATGTGCAGTTTGTAAACCAAAGACATGGAAGATCGGACATGAAAGTAGAAAATAATTCGGGTGCTTGGGGCGCAGTATCGTTTTATATATTCTGCATGCCCTCTCATACGGTGTTATTCTTGCCGAATGAGCTGTTTTTCCCCAGAGATTGGACATGATTGGCAAACTGTTTCGCGCGTGGTGTCCTTCAATATTTATCTTCATGTCTTGTCATGCAGTAATATTTGTGCCAAATATGACGCTTATATACACCCAAACATCAGACATACCGATTTTTTATAAATATTCTTTGCTTTTCCTGCTACGTGATGTCACCCTTCGCGCGCATTTGTTTTTCATAGATTAACTTCATTCTTCGAACCTGGCGGCGCTGTAATAGGGAAAAGTGTCCCCCTGTCCAGGGGACACTGTTTCAGGGAATAGTGTCTCCCTAGGAAATTATTTCATGATATAGTGTCTGGACGGACACAATTCCCTATTTGCCAGGGAAAACGTCCGAGGGGATACTTTTCACTATGATGTAATCCCCCATGACATGTCCCCTACCTATATTATTGCTAATATGGAGAACTAGTTTAGGGCGTACTGTAACAGTTTCCGTACATTAAATGTACTGTAACGGCTTCCGTACATATACAACCTTGTTGATTCCACGGGCGTTGCGCTCGTACGTACGGAAACCGGAGAAGTATATGGTCGCTGTTTCAGTGTCGAGTTAGGTGAGGAGAAGATGTGCGTGACAATTCCGGTTTTTCAGTTTTCCGGTTTGTTGTTTTACAGCCGTATCTCAGTAACGAAATCAGCTATGGAGAAATGGATTGCACCAACGTAATCAGCATCAAATTGTCGATCAGATACGCTATTGCAATCTATCATTTGAAACAGAATAGTAGAAAACTAGATTTTTCGGTTTTTCGGTTTTCAGTTTTACAGCCGTATCTCAGTAACGGAATCAGCTATGAAGAAACGGATTGCACCAACGTAATCAACAAAATTGTCGATGAGATACGCTATTGCAAGAGAAGAGGGACGCATCCCTCATCCCTATCCCCTAACTTAACCTAATCATAGTTAGAACCCAACTATAATTCCCACTGAATCGATGTCCCAGTTATCTCGTGTTGTAGATCCATGTTATAAATATTAACGTTAGGTCGTAAAAGAGTACCTCGCGTAGAAATTTAGATAATGAAAGTTCCCCTTACACTTAGTGGGATAGTCCCCCCTCTTTGTTGATATATTAAATCACTATGATAACCACTGGGGACATTTTCCGCTAGTAGGATTCCCCACCCTCTCTTTGCTGTGCAAATAACTATGATAACCATTGGGGGTATTTCCCGCCACCTTTCTGTAATATTAAATTACTATGATAACGATTGGGGACATTTCCCGCTAGTGGATCCCCCCTTGCTGTAATATTAAATTAACATGATAACCATTGGGGACATTTAGCGCTAGTGGGATTTTCCCCCTCCTCTTTGCTGTAATATCAAATTACTATGATAACCAGTAGGAATATTTCCCGCTAGTGGGATCCCCCTCCCCGGTAACTATTTGGGGATCTTTCCCGCATTGAGTGACCATAACTCAATAACGCAACATGCTACCGTTCCGAAAGTATAGGCTCATGGGAACCGCCGTGTCAAACTACTATATTTATGTCAGGATTAGAGAATTCGGTCTTGCTTCCACAAATATATTCTTGAAAATGTGCGTTTCTCCGCTTTAGAAGGCATATCGACCTGAAAAGGTCATTTCGAACAGCTTTCATATAAGGCGAAAACTTACCCGATTTCGTGTAATTAGTCATATCTCCGCAACGGAGCCAGATATCGCACTTCTGAGTAAAGATTTGAGCTCTATGGGGTCTGTTTTGGTTTGCGCGATTTCAATTTTTTGTCGCTGACCATAGGCGTATGGGACCTTTCCAATTTGAGGGGGGGGGGCAGAACAATTTGTGCCCTAATTTTGAAACCTTGCCCGAATTTTCATGATAAAATGGCGTGTAACACTATCTAAGCGAAGCGCCACCATGGGTTGG
>JAODUJ010165845.1:0-10880 GCA_027564615.1 Psolus chitonoides
AAAATTACTATTTTTAGTAACAAGGAAGTGTAACAAGGTCAGGAAAAAAGTGTGGGGGGGGGGGAATGCCCCCTCTTGCCCCCCCGTAATCCCGCCACTGCATACTAGAGTAGCCCCTTCATCCCTTTGCAGTAGACCCGGAGTTTCGCGCCTTATTGAAAACGGACATATCGGGCCTCATGTCGCATACAAATTTCCACACTGCCACTACTGGTACTGATATTATGAGCCTGGGAGAAGAGGAAATTTAAAATATCACACCTTACTGCAAATTGTCACCCCTACACCCGGACGGAAATACGTTCGTGATATCAAGGAGAAATTCCGCTTGGACTTGAAACGGGAGATGGCAACATCTGCCTCATCCCCTTCACCTGAGGCCTACGAGAAGTTTGAAATAGTTTTGTCATCCCCTAACAACAATAGTACAATGTTCCTTTGTCATCCCGTACAGCTGAACGGGAAATCGTTCGTGATATCAATCAATGAGAAACTCTATTACGTCACTGTAGATTTGAAGCAGAAGACGGTAAGAGCTGCCTCATCCTCTTCACCGGAGAACTACGAACAGTGTGAAATAGTTTTATCACCCCATAATTAACAACACTTATGTTCATTTGTCACTCCCTACAGCCGAACGGGAAATCGTTCGTGATATCAAGGAGAAGCTATGTTACGTCGCTCTAGACTTCGAGCAGGAGATGGCAACAGCTGCCTCATCCTCGTCACTGGAGAAGAGCTACGAGCTTCCTGACGGTCAAGTCATCACCATTGGTAACGAGAGGTTCCGCTGCCCAGAGACACTCTTCCAGCCATCATTCATTGGTAAGTTCAATCAAGTTGTATGGATGGGGTGGAGGCGGGGCATCTGGACAGAAATGCCCCTACCACCACGTCGTCACGAAAAAGAACTGATATTACCCTAATTATCAAATTTCCCATAGAAACCATTAATTGCGTTGAACTGAATTTCGTGTGATATTAGGTTGATAGAAATCTTTTCCTTTTATCACAACGGTTCGAAGTGGCCACGCGGTAGGCCTTTTTTTTGCAGGACGTATAGGCGAAAATCATTCCTCAGGATTTTTCAAATTCGTTTCAAAATCAGGGTTAGGGTTAGGGAGAAGGGTTAGGGTGGCGTTTCAGGGGGTATCGAGAGTGGTCTTTCATAATCCGGGGTCAACACTAGAAGAAAAGACCCAGAAGTTGTTTTTTGAAATCACATCACATGATTGGATTTCCGGAATTTGATTGGTGCTAAAGGCCCCCTATTGCCCATACGTCCTGCACAAAAAAAACGCTAGCGGTAGTGCTTGCGATCGGAGGGTTGTGAGTTCGAGTGCCGGCCGGGGTTCTGCGGTGTGTTCTTGAGCAGGACACTTCACCCCGCCTGCTCCAGTCCACCCAGCTGAAAATGGGTATGCTTCGGCTAGAGGTTATCCAGTGATGGACTGACGTCCAGTCCTTGGGGAGTAGTATACTCTCATTCGCTTCACGTCAATGAATCTGGATTTAAGTACCGCCCTCAATGGCCTAATGCTGGCTAGGGAGAAGGATCCATCTCCCAAGGAAAAAACCTAAAAACTTACTGAGTGAAGAAGTCCTTCCTTCCTGCACAAAACGTACTTATTGGTCGAAGAGTCATACAAAACTGCACGTAAGCTGGCTAGTGCTCAAATTTCTAGCAGTGGGAGGGAAAAATTTTCATTACGGGTCTACACTACAATTGACTTACATGAAAAAAATGACTTTTTCGAGTGGCTGCCAGGGCTCCGTAGAAATTCAAGCTTTTGATATGAGGCACCTCTCATATGGAAGCTGACATCTTGGGCCTTCATGGAACCTATACTCACATTTTCTAACGTAAACATTTATAACGCATGCGGTATTTTGTCAAACATTGCACCATTTTTGGCGTGCTTCGTGCACACTCAGTCGTATTGGTGCTGTGGTAATTATTTACTCCTTTATCATGCATGCTAGCTAGATGCCACAAAAGTCTGCGTGCTTCGCTTCGCTTCTTTTTACATGCATGATAGCCAGCTACTACAACATTTTCCGCGCGCCTCGCGCGCACCGTCAGCGTTTAGGCTGTGTTAATTTTAATGCTGATTGCATGCATGGTAGACCGACTATACCAGAAAAATGTTCTCGGGATTCGTTCAGCTAAAGCTATACTTTTAATGGAATACTCCTTCCAATTGCTCATTTCGTAGGCTATACATGGTAGCCAACAACTACAAAATTCTCTACGTGCTTCGCGCGAACTAGCTGCTCTTTTGTTGTGATATTTGTTGCGCATTTTGCAGCCTGGTAGCTGGCCCGCACAAACATTTTCACGCGCATCGCGCCCGTTTTTAACCTTGACTTCACGCATTCTTGATGGACAAAACGTAGCTACATCAGCAACTTCGGTACTTCAACATTACCTATGCGGGTCCTAATGTACCACTCTACAAGAACGCTATTCTGCTGGCGCTTCGTGCCCGCAATAGGTATATCGTTGGCATGCTAAATGGAATTTTGCCGGCCTGGCACGAGACCCTGGATACGCCACAGATAAAAATGGCACATATTTTCACAATCGGGACGGGTCCATAATGGACTAGTTGGTACTGATCCCTTCTGTAAAGACCCAATTGAGTAATGTTATATTTGGAGAGATGATACAAACCAACTATAGTTGGCACATGGTTCGGCAACAATGTTATACAATGGCTCATATACTTATTGTATAACTGACTGCATGACCTAGTGGTTGGAGCCTCTTCCTTACAGCCGGGAGGTTCGGAGTTCGACTCTGGGTCGGATCATACCAGAAACTTGAAAATGTTACATACTGCCATCTTGTATAGAGGTTTTTCACGACGCGCGGGCGTGCTACAATTGTGCCCCCCCCCCAAGCAAACCAGCATGTCAACAACTTCAGTTTCAAGCATCAGACATTCTTCAAAACTGTTACTAGAAAGAATTTAGAGTATTTCAAAGTGAAAGTGTTATTGGAATTGATAGTTTTCCGGTTATGACAGGTGATACTACCATACACTAGACAATTGTTGAGGTAAATCTGATAAAATTCGGAGTAAATTGACTCAATTTCTCTGCCACGTGTTCGCCATGTGCGTAGTTAGGGTTATCACACATGTAGGGTTGCATTCTTCATATGTCACGCTATTGTATTAGCTTAAAACGAAATCGCGTATATAAGTGTTCTCACGGTCGAACATCTGCGCGTACGCGTTCTCGTGCGTCGTACGCTCTGGCATATACAACATTACTAGAGTGGAACGCGCATGCAACTGGAGTGAAACGCGCATGCTTTTGGCGGGAAATTGTGTGTGTGTTTATATATGAGTGACTTGTCACCGATCGATCCATAACGAGATAACCCAGAGGGCAACATGACGTCACGTGAAAAACCTCCATATTTTGAAAGTTAATGCAATTGTGTGAAGAACAGGGCTGCTTAACAGAAGCATATCCTGATTTACATAAATTCTCTGCACAACTTTCAGATTTTACTTCATAACTTGTACACACAGTGATATTTTTGAGATGGTCTGATGATGGTCACGTGCGAGCAGCGGAAGAAAAGAGAGACTGGCTAAAGCCCTAATATATATACTATCTAAGGTTTATTATGATGCATCCACATTGACTGTGAAATCAAGAGATTCGAAGAAGTACGACAGTCTGGGAAGGTCAGTCCGGCGTGCGATATGCTTAAAGATCAGGTGGCAAGACCATGTTCGAATGAGACGCTGCACGAGATGTGTGGCAGTCGGTGGTACTTCTCATCCAATGACATCATTCAAAAGGAAATCACGTAGCTCGGTCATGCAGCAAGACAGAGTGGCATTGTACGTGCTTGGTGGTCTTCCAGCTGGAACCCGTGGGTGGACAATATCAGTTTGTGGTCAGGACTGTCATCTGCTGAACTAGTGGAAGCTGGCATACGTCGTACAAGGATCCCACCAAAGATAAATGTACATCACCAATACAACTTGCGAAGTAGAGGGCTTCGACGGGTACTATCCTATGAAGAAACCTGACGATGATTTTGAATGATCTCATTCTCAAACAACAATATTTTATTATCTTCTCCTCTCTGCTGAAATGTAAACTCACTGAGCTTTTGTGGACGGGTTGAACATTATATAAAAAAAAACAATAGGGCTCTAGAGCCACGCTTCCAAAACGGGGGATCGCGACGCAAAAGTTGGTCCCCAAGGTTCAGCGGTGCCGGGGTCATGTGCACGGTGCCACTGCTAAAATGTTATCGTATACGAATAGGTCGATACTGTGTTGGAGAAATCATTACATGGGGTCCCCAATGGCGTATCCAGGAGGGGGATAGGGGCAACCCCCTCCCCCGTAGAAAACTGAGAATAAAAGAAAAAAGTGACAGGGTAAAACACAAAAAAGGAAAAGAAGAGGGGGAAAAGGGGGAAGGGTAAAAGATGCTTATATCGTAAGCATTTACATGATCATCATGTATTTGATTGTATAGTGGAGTTTTACTATCATGATCGTATAAATTTAGTACATGATCGTGTAAAGTTAGTACATCATCGTATCGTATCTTTTTCTAAATAACGTATCTTTTCAGAACCATCATATATCATGGTCCCTTTGACGTTCTATAGTCGATAGCTACAAGCTGGCAGGGTTGCCAGTTTGGCGTTTTACACGCCAAAAAACATCGAAGTTTGCCTTTTTCAACTAGGTTTGGCAGGAGAAAATTAAAAGTGCCCGCCAAACACCATTCTGGCGTTTTTTGGCGGTTTTTGAATATTTTGTACGCGCGATCCGCTCGCTGAACAATCTGCGTATCATTTTCACTTTCCGATATAATTTATTGATCCGTCCTAAGTAAAAATGAAAATTTCATACAGACTAATATAAATAAATGACAATTCTTCAACATAAAAAGTGACGGCTCTTAATTATTCAAAAATTCTCAAACGGGAGGGGGACACCAACTCGGCCACTTCCCTTAGAACCCTTCCACATGACACTGGTCAATCGCGCCTATGATATCCCCATCGGCAATGGTCACACTACAAGTCGCGCCCCCAGGTAAAAACAAATCCTGCATACTCGCCTTGCCCCCAATGAAAAAGGTTGGGCAGCACCGCTCTAGAGCTCCATATAAGGAAGTGATATCCTAAGGATGAGATTTGTAAAAGGTGGTGGCCTTCAGATATCTTGAGTATAAGATTTTTAGTGTTTGACCTCTGCTGATCTCGAAATTCCTTGGAAAACGTCCAAAACAGCAGAGTTTTTGGTATTGTATGTGCATGCCACCTATGATATTTGTAGAAGTTATTTATCCAGTTATCATGATTAAAAAGTTTCCAGTTTTGACCTCCGTTGAGTTTAATTGACCTTGTATCTCTACCAAATATAATAGGCTTCATACACTCACTAAGAAGAAGATACATATCAAATATGCAACTTCCAATCTATACAGCTGACATATATAGTTACCAAGTTTGAACTTGGCTCTCCACAAAATTCAATACACTTCTTGTACTTCTAAAGCAGAACTACATGCCAAATATAAACTTGTCAGAAGTTTATCTTATTACTAAGATAACATCACTATAATGTTTCCAGCATTTGACCTCTGTTGACCCCAAATGACCTTGGATCTCTGCAAAATCCACTGACATTTTGTACTTAAAAAGATAGATGGCCTACCCTCAAAATATCAATTTCGTAGGTTCCAGTTTGTATTATCAAGTTAATGTGTTTATAAAGTCTTCAGTGTTTGACCTCAGTTGACCCCAAGTGACCTTGGATCTCCACCAAAATCGATAGGCGACTTGTGCCTACCTAGAGCAACCCATTTGCCAGAAGAGAACTTCACGAGAGTTTCTCTGATCTAGGAAACATGTTTAAAATGCTTTCGGTGTTTGATCTCTGTTGACCCCAAATGACATTGGATCTCCTAAAAAATCAGTAGTAGACAATGAAATCAGTGTACTTACCAAGAGCAGCCTACACACCGAATATGAACTTCACAGGGGTTTGTCTTATTACGTCAACATGTTTGCAATGTTTTAAGTATTTGACCTCAAGCAACCTTACATGAAACATCACAAGAACAATTGAGTTCTTATATTCCATATGGGTAACCTTTATTCCAAGTATGAACTTAGTAGACAAGGGCGTATGTTCCTTTTGCGGCAAGGAATGATACACTTTACATTTTTGTCACTCGCATTACACATGACAACTGCTTTAACAGCAGGGCACCCTTCCAGCTCCAGGAAGATTCAAAGACAGAAATTGGTTTCGACGTTTGAAAGATCTTCTAGCATACTAATAAATTCCATATACCCATTTGGTGAAGATAGCTTTCTGTCTTTTAAAAAGAAGATAATACATACATTAATACCCATGTTCATTTAACTGCTGTAACATTTTACAGGAAAAGTATGGTGTATTTGTGAAAAGGGTAAAGGATTGAGCTATGTAATATTGTTGCTTGGTGCTAATATGTTAGCATAAATATAAAAGTGGAACGGTTACAAGGTGTGCGTTCATTGGTTTATTCGACAAATATCGCCGATTTGTTTGGCACAATCTCTGCTACAATGTTGCGGTACATTACAAAAATGTTGCACACTGTTACGCGTTTTTTATATACTCAACCATGCTATTAGCTCATATACAAGTCCTATATCCATAGCCTCCAGACACACCAGACGTGACCAGAGGCGTTTCTCGTGTTGTAGCTTGCTGCAAAGTGTTACAAGACGTTTCAGGATGCGGCAACATGTTCCGAATTATTTACAGTGGCTAAACGCAAACGAAATGATTCGTCGATAGTCATCATACACAATATAGGTGTTTCACATGTTGCAGCTTGTTGCAATCATGCAGGGGCGGTTTTAGGTGGTACTGAAGGTTACAAAACCATCAATAAATGGTAGCTTTTGTGCAAGATAAATACTTAAGTATAGCTAAAAACAACGAAAATACATCGATCTAGTCATGCTAACTTGGCTTTTAGCTGGAGCGTTACGCTTCGCCAAACACTTGCTCGACAGCTAGCAACATGGTATTCAACTTTGATTTTTAATACATAACTTTGGTTCGTGCCTCCTAATCCTTGACCCCTTGTGGGTATTGTTTTGGTAATGACGTCATCGTACATTGCCTACCCTATTATTAATTACGTCATAATCTAGGTTGGAACACTTTTCGCAGCCCCTGAATATAGCTTACGTTGATGGGGTTCTCCTGGACCAGTGTCAACGAGAATGGGATCCTACCCTCCATCATTTACGTCTTATATCTACATCATATAGACATACTCTGATATAGTCAGAAAGAGGTTCATCTATAACTTAAGAATTAATCATAAACCATGCCTTATTACACAGTCGGCACAATCTTGGTAGTCGGCCAAGTGTATCTCACACACCCCTACCTACCGCCTCCACCCCTCCTCTCCTTGTCACGTTATAGTGAAGAAGATGAACGGTATACAAAGTTAACAACATGGGATTTGCAAAATAGTGATAGCTTCGATTTTATATACATTATACCCATATTAATGCGGTAGAAACTTTGGTGGCAGTCAGGGTGAACAGGACGGTAACGCTACTGACCTTGTTAACCCTGTATGTACCCACAGGCACTTGTGACATTAGGCTATACTACTGTGCTATAACATGAGAAGGTAAGACACCATGCAGTGCGAAATTGTCGCACTAGAGCATCCAACCGCACAGTATGCTCCCATCGAACAGCTCGCTCTCTCATCGGTACGTGTTACAGCGGGTATTCAGATATCATTTTGAATACCTCCTTTGAGCTAGTTCGGAGATAGCTTCTGCGCATGTGCATACGTGTTATTTGCCACAACATCAACACTACATTTGATTCGCCACAGTACCTCAATACTGATACCAATGTCCTTGTTTTTCAGTAATCTGGAAGGAACAAACATTCCAAAGTGGGCTTCGTGTGAGGAAAATATACTGTACGACAAGTTTCTGTTCTCATTTGATAAACACGTGTTCCTCAGATGAAATTAAAATCCACGAAAGAATAAATATAACCCATAACATGCGGTTCGCACGAGTGTTAGATAATTTCCCGTACCCCTGTGGTCGAGACACTCTGTCCAATTTTGAAATACCGCTCTACTAACAGGGTGTGCATATCATATAATTTGAGTACGGTCTAACACGAGGGAGTCGAGTATTTGTTGTATAAAATTTGTTCCTTGTACATTTAGGTTTTCACTTAATTAGCCTCTGCCGTATGAAAATTCGCAATTCATATTGTGTAAATTCGTTAATGGACGATCATTTGTGGAAGCTGAAGAACGAATAGTTACAACTGAAAAAGTTACGTTCATCTCGCTCACTGCTAAACTGTGTAGCCACTGCAGTACATTACACTATATACTAGCGCTACATGCAGCATCCGAGTGCCGCGGTAGTCTGTGCATTGAACGGTCACGAACTCGGTGATGTTTTCATATTTTGTACGCGATGTTTCCAAAACATTATTTCCATTGATTATTTTTCTTTGGTAAGATATCACCAATGACTAATTCTGCGTCAGCTGGGCTGAAGTATAGATATTATATTGAATCATTGATTGAATACCGTAGATAAGTTTATATTTTTGAAATCACGGAACGCAATGCAATGAGATGAAAATTATGAGATTATTTCTTTTGTCATGTTTAACACTTCCCAATTATCTCCAAATTTGCTATGAAAACCTTGACCTTCAATTTGTCAGTTGGCAAGTGGTTTACTTTAAAATGTTTCAAACTGGTGGATTCATGGCTTATGAACACGCCATGATAAAATATACGGCCACAAATAAGTCGTGAATCACGAAACGCGGAAACTTCATTGGAGCCCAGCCTGACTTCCCCCACGGACCTCCTTTTGAATACCCCTTGAGCGGCCATCCGTGCCGCCCATGGTTGCATCGTAATTCAAGACGCTGTAAAATGCTGCATGACATTTCGAATTAGTTGATGGGGCCAAACCCAAACGAATTGATTCGTCAATGACCACCATACACAATATAGGCCGTTCATATATGTTGCAGCTTGTGGCAACATGTTACAGGATGTTGCAAGTTGTAAGATGTTTCGAATGAATTGATGGCACCAGACCTAAACGAATTGATTCATCGATAGCCACCATACCCAACATAAGACTTCTGACACGTTGCAGCGTTGACCAGTTCCTATATTTTAGTGTAACAGTATCTAAAACAGGTGGTGCTGACATGGACATTCATATGAGAATTGAAAGCATGTAAGCATGTATTGAACTTACACCAGTGTGGAGAAGCAACTAATCTATAATAACAGAACCAAGATCCGAATTCACATATAAAATGTACTAGTTGTCCTCCTATTTGGCTGTGAAACATGGCGTATGACCAGAAATGACGATGGTAAGCTTGATGTCTTTCTTTATAACGGCCTACGAAGGATAATAAGTATTGTAACCAGCAAATCATCGGCCTTCGCCCCCACAGGTTTTGGCCAACAAAAGTATCAAATGAAGAGATAAGAGAGTCAAGAGGCATTGGGGATAGCCTACACATCAAAAGACGGAGAGGGAAATAGTTGGGCCATGTTCTGAGAATGAACAGAAATGATCATGCTAAGATTGCACTCACGTGGACACCAGAGGATATATAGGGAAGAAGAGGAAGACCGAGAGAGACCTGGAGACGAACAGTAGAAAAATAGAACACTAAGCTTGGTTTGTAAAGTTGGCAGAAGCGGAGAAGAGAACAAGGGACGGGGTAGGTTGGAGGGGACTGATTAATTGCCCTATTCTCCACAAGGAGAGAAGGAGGTCAAGTGAGGTCAAGTGAAGTCAAGTAAGATGTATGCTACCATAAACATGAAGTAGATCATAATTACCTAAATATTCATTTATGGTTAGGTTCCTTAAGGGAAGGAACTCCTCCCGAGCTCATTAGGGCTGGCAATTATATCCGATTGCGTTGAAGTGGAGCAGATAAAAGTACCAACCTTTCCCAGGACGGGACGTCAGTCCATCGCTGGATAAACCAACCTGAAACTAGTGGTAGTACTCATTTTCCAATGGGTGGACTGAAGTATAGCGGTATAAAGTGTCTTAATAATAATAATAATGATGATGATGATAATAATAATCAATGGCACTGTACATCATAATATTAGACAATAAAGAATCAACGATATATAAACTACACAAGTAAACATATATTGAGTAAACAACTCTTAACGTTCAAACCGATTGAAAGTATCTAAATGTATATAAGCTCTATAAAGCTACAAGCTAATGAGACAATGAAACAACAATAGCTTTGAAACAAATGCCCAGAAAAATGACCAAATCATCAAATAAAATGCGCTGGTAAACAAAACATACAGGATAAAAACAATAAGAACAAGGACACAACGTAGCGCCCCGGTTGGCACTCGATTTTTGTTTAGGATGCCGGTCAGAGGACGGAACTATACGGGGCCCGGCAGCGAAAAAATTCCCACTTCGATATGGGCAATGACCAATCAATTCTTTGGAATCCAATCATGTGACGTTTTTCAAAAACTAACTTCTGAATATTTTTTCCTACTTTTGACGCCGGATTATGAACATGCTCTATACCCATAGGGAAGCCGAGCCTAACCCTTGTTCCAACCCTAACTATGATTTCGAAACAATCTTGTAAATTCTTGAAGAATCGAAATGCCCATATCGAAGTGGAAAAAGAAATGACGCGGTCCGGCAAGGAAAATTAAGGAGAGAGGTAGCTTGCAGATCACTGGCGGATCCAAGGGGGGGGGGGGGCAACGAGGGCCATGCCCCCCCCCCCAAAGGTGAGCCCAAAATTGTTTC
>JAODUJ010166066.1:0-10879 GCA_027564615.1 Psolus chitonoides
AGTCACGTCTCAAAACACATCTTTTCACTCAGCATTTTCTGCCAAGTTGACTTTATTTCTTTCTTTGTCTTGTTGTGTTCGGTTGTCTTTGTACCAGTGTGAGTGTTCGATCCCCCTCACCTGTTTTTTTTTGTGTTGTCATTTGTTTTTCTCCGTTTTATGTCTGTAAAGCTAGAGGCTTTTGCATTAGGAGCTCTATCAAGTCTTCCGTTATTATTATCATCATTATTATTATTATTACTACTACAACTAATGGTAGAAGACAGCTATGACAAGGGTGGGTGAACAACAAAGGGGATTAACAAGAACAATAGAAGTCCCCTAGGAGTGTTTCAGCATTGCCCGAGCAGGAGCCAGGCTTTGTCGTTTGGTAGTTTGTTAAAATTTCTCTTTCACTTTATTAGGTTAGGTCTTCTTAATTTTCCTGTCGTTGCCTTCCTTTCTGCCATTGTCAGCATTGTCCGAACGAGGGCCTGGCTTCGTTGTTCGGTGGTGTGTTGGGATCTCACTTTTTTTTTACTCCACTGGGTTTCTTTAATTTGCCTGTCGTCTCCTTCCTTCCCTCATTCTGCCATTTCCAGCATTGCCGAGTCAATAGCCAGACCTTGTTTTTCGGACCTCACCCCTATTTCGCTTTACTAGGTTTCTAGATTTTCTCAATTTGCATGCCGTCGCCTTCCTTTCCTTATATCGCCATTTTCAGCATTGCCCGAGCAAGGACTAGGTGTTGTTGTTCGGTATTCTTTGTGTTGTTCCAACATTCCTAAGTGGCTCCCATTGTTCTTGTTAATCCCACTTGTTGTTCACCCACCCTTATCATAGCTGCTGTCTCCTAACATTACTAGTACACAGTAACTTGTTGCAATTGTATATACGTAGTCATTCGTGCTTTAGCCGCTGAGAAAGACTGTTCTACCGTCGAAACGTCAGGCCCACGGATCTATTTCTAAGATAAAGGATCTCAGTGATTTTTCATGTTTTCTGAATCTAGTCCCAACA
This sequence comes from Psolus chitonoides, assembly GCA_027564615.1. Taxonomy (NCBI): domain Eukaryota; kingdom Metazoa; phylum Echinodermata; class Holothuroidea; order Dendrochirotida; family Psolidae; genus Psolus; species Psolus chitonoides. The sequence continues at coordinate 1,000 of JAODUJ010166066.1, forward strand.
GTAATTGATCGTCATAGCCTGTTTATAGTCCGTGGGCGTTGTCTCGAAGCGATGCGGCTCGACCGCCGAGGTGGTATTGAGTAGTGTGCTGTAGTGTGGTGTCAGTCGTGTTCGAGAAACAGCATGCTGCATTGATTGTGCCGCCGACTGGCAACTCGAATATCATCGCACCAGGTCATAGGGCGCCGACCTCTTCTCTTAGCTGTACCAGACACCTCGCCAGTAGCCTGAGCGAGTCCCACAAGAGGCCCTGTCGTCGGGAAACGTGCCCAAACCAATCCATTTTTCTTTGCACGATAGACACATGCGAGAAATGTCAACATCATGGGCGAATCATTTGTTACATGATCACTCCACTTTACACCAATCAACCATTTGCATATTGCGTGGCCGAAGGCATCTAATTTTGCTGCGTTGGTTTTCTTGATTGACCAGTTGGTGGAGCCATAGGTTAGTATCGACATCACAAAGGCTCTCGTAGTCGTGTAAGCAGCAACCAGTTGGTCGCAATAGAAAGAGTCGAGCTACAGATGTATCTGCACTGGCGAAGTGTTGTCTTGGCTATACCGATGCGTTTGTTGATTTTCATGGTGTCATCAGACATTAGTTCTGATGACAATTTAAAAATAGGATGGTTGGTAATTTCAGTTTTAATGTTGAAAACAAAAGTACTACCTAAAATTGCAATTGATTCGACTGTCAAAGTAGCCTTTCAGAGAGACTTGACAGCTTTGAACTAATAGTCTATCAGGTGAGGCCTCAACATATGCTTTAAAAAAAAGTTGTTACCCACAGAGGTTTCATGATTGGATGTGGTAGAGGGATACCTTGGCAATATATTTCAACTTGTTTAGTGTTAGGTAATGAGTTATTTTGGGAATAATCAGCTGTTCCGTGACGTCACACGATATTGTATGCTTTAAAAACCTAAAAATCGATATTTTGTGAGCTTGTTAACCAACAAGTTTAATTGACTGGACGATGTACAAAAAACCTTTGGCCATGTAATTCAAGATGTTTGATGAACTTTATGATCTTATTTGAAGGGAAACCTCCCATTTATGACGTCATAATATATACAACAAACAGTGGCTCAAGCTACCAACCCCCCCCCCCCTCCTCTGGTTGTTACGAAGTACATTCAGAAACTTTTGTGGACATATTCCAGCTCATACACTATTATAAGTGTAGGCTACTGCGTCGCACATGCTCCTAGCAACTTCTATATCTTCAATGTGTTCTCGAAAAAATGAAATACAAATAACAGTCACTGTTATTAACAGACCTGATCATTTTCATGTCCCAATACTAAACTAAAATTAATTGTATAGAGATGGAGAGAAGCAAACTGGGTTAGAGTTCATGAAACGAATCATGTGACCACAAATCGATTAGAGCTCCAATCTGAGTAAAAAATGTAGAATTTGCCAAATTGCGCAAACTGTTCACTAAAACAGTGTAAGGCATATCTCTGACCTGGACACACAATAACATTGTGGTTTTTATTTGAAATTAAAACAGGAATAAGTAATATCAGTCAAATAAATATATTAATGCTCGAAAGTTTCAGTTTCTGTGGGTCCAGCAAGAACAACTTTCGGAATTTGTAGTAAAATAGAGACAATCTGGACAGCACCAGCCTTTAACCAGTTTTCTCACAGTTGAACAATTTTTAAACTCAGATTCAGGGCTTCAAAACTTCGGAGAATTCACTTCAGTCTCATAAAGCAATCGCCCCGAAAAGGTTATGTAAATTGATCAGGTCAAATTTACAATACAGGTGTGTCAATCAATATTTTGAAAACAGTGAACTGCTAAATAAACATTGGGATTTGCACGTCCACAACAACATGACATAATACACTGAAATCAACAAACAACACATCTAGCAAGACACAATCTGCGCGCAAAAATATATAAAATGGTGTCTTATGACTGCAGTGTATACTGACTGTAACTAGTACTGTACAACAAACATAAAGCTAGATGCCTATCCTATTTCCTGTACTGTCTTCACCTCGACGTACCCTTGTTGTTGTAGCAAGATATATGGTAACAAACCTACGATCTTTATCTCTGATAATTAGCATGAGCTGTTCATCGTTCTTTCTTTTTGGCATCTGTTTTGAGGCGTTTTTCAGCATCCAAAGTCAGACATTGCATTCAGCTCTCTTGTTGCTCTGATTCCAAATGTTCTTTTCTAAAAAAAGTCCAGACAATGCCAGATATAGCACACCGTTTTAATGTCCCAGTTAGGTGAAAGATTCAAGTACGAGGAAGATTCGAGTTGCATGCACTTCCTCCGGTCATGGGTACTGCTTTAGTCCCCACCAACAACACGTATCCGTGCATTGATACGACTCCCACATATTTCCCTTGTAACTAATAATTGTGGGTCAAGTGGACGTAGTGGCCTAGGCGGTAGTGCGTGTGACTCATTGAGTCCTACCTGTGTTACTATGGTGTGTCCTTGCAGCATCCCATCACTGGGAAGCACCATGCAACCAATATCAGCGCTCATGCTCCCACCATGACAAACCCTGTTGATGTTAAAAATAAATTCCACGAAGTTTTGGAGGCACTTAAGGATGACAAAATCCTCGTTCTCGTCGACATTAACGCCAGAGTAGGCACAGACTACCAGATGTAGGAGGAGTCATTGGGAGGAATGGAGCCGGAAACAGCAACAGCAACGGTCTTCTACTACTAAAGACAAGTACGTCCCATGACCTGCTGATTACAAACACAGTTGTTCGCCTGCTCAACTGAAGCAGGACTTCTTGGATGCACCCACGCAGCAAACACCGGCATTTGATCGATCACGTCATAGTCAGGAGAAGAGTCAGCCCGGACGTCAGATTAACAAAGGCTGTGTGTGATGCAGACTGTTGGATAGTTCACATACTCATCCTTTCAAAAGTCAGCATGCACATCCAGTCAATGCTGCGCCCCAGAAGAAATGGCCTATAAGAAACTCAATGTCAACAGGCTAGAATGCCACCCAATGTAAGAAAATCTCGTTGAGGATCTTGAAAGCAATCTGAACCAACTCGATTAGGTAGCGTTCAGGGATCTGGTGTATAACACCACACTCACCCACCTGGGCCAGAACACCCGATAAACCAGGATTGATTTGATGAAAGAGACGAGCATATTCAAAACTGTGAAATCCACAGAACCTACCAGCAAGATATATCATCTGCCTCCAAGAAGGCTACTTCCATTCCATCTGCAGCAAAATCCATGACTCCTTGTTCTGCAGATATAAGCCTATGCAGACAGCAACAAGCCCAACCGCTTCTACAATGCCCTGAAAACCATCTACAGGCCACAGACTTCTGAAACATCTCCACTGCTCAGTGCTGACGGGACAACACATTTTTCACTAATAAGAATATGATCCTGGAGAGATGAGCAAAACATTTTAGTAGTGTTCGCAACAGGACATTATTCATCAACGATGAGGCTATTACACGTTCACGCCAAGTTGACGTCAACTCTTCCCTGGCAGAGCCCCTAACTGAAGGAGAGGACCATGGCAATCAAGCTCTTTTCGAACGCCAAGGCACCGGGCTCTGATTTTACTTCAGCGGAGATCTATAAGACAGGGATTCCTGAGCTGACAGTAGAGCTCATCGAGCTCTTTCAGACCACGTGGCAGTAGGAAGTTATTCCCCAGGAATTCAAGGATGCCTACATTGTCTACCTATATAAGATGGAACAGGTAGGCCTGTGATAACCACATTAGGAATCTCTCTCTTGACTATTGCTGGCAAGATCCTCGCAAGAGTTCTTCATTATTTAATAAATACTTGTGTGTCCGTAGTATCCGTGGAAACATGGCATGCGCTGTGTAGAGGTGTGTTTGCCTTCGACTGTTCAAAGCATGGATTATATAACCCTTTAGACCACGTTTGCGTCACACACGACACTACCTCTTCCCCGGCCACGCCAAGCTCGAAACTGTGAGTAGCGAAAAGAAACATCTATCACACGTGACGTGACGCTACCGACGTGTCGCGAACAAAAGGCTTTGTCTTAAGCCCCTTCTCGGTCATTGTTGCGAAAGTCCCCCCTGTCCAATTACAGCCGTGGGTTACAGAGTTATTCGCCTGATTGAGCACCTGGAAGATGGCCTCCTACCAGAGAGCCAGTGTGGTTCTAGACAAAATCGTGAATCGGTTGAAATGATGTTTGCGGCACGTCAACTCTTGGAAAAATGCCAGAAGCAAAACAGAGTTCTGTACACAACGTTTGTGGACCTGATCAAGGCCCCCGACACGGTTAGCCGTAAGGGTTCATGGAAAACACGGCGAAGTTTAGTGCCCAGACAAATTCAGCAACCTTCCTGGTCACCAATGGGGCCAAGCCGGGCTTCGTGCGGCACGCATACTCTTCAGCATGATGTTCTCCACCACGCTGTCGGACGCCTTCTGTGGTGATGAAAACAACATCAAGAATAATTTTTGGACTGATGGCAGGCTCTTCGACTTGCGGATACACCAGACCAATACCAAGGTACAACAGTTAACAGTTCCCGACTTTCTGTTTGCAGATGACTGTGCTCTTAACATTACCTCTGAGGCTCAGATGCAACAAAGCATTGACTATACTTCTCCGCGGCCTGCAACAATTTCGGTCTCATATTTAGTATCAAGAAGACAGAGGGAGTGTGCGAGACCCTCGAACAAGACCGCTTCTCCTGGAAAAGCGGCTATCTCCTTCGAGCGGAACAGGATTGCAGAGGTCCAGAGGAAGCGTGAGCTTCGCAAGTCCAGAGTCATTTCCATTAATGACAATTCAGCAGATCACCTGTGTCCGACCTGTGGCAGATCATTCCGTGCCCGGTGCCCCATTCGGATTGATTGGTCATATAAGGACACACAGCATCATGATCTAGTCTCCTATGTGATGTCTTGGTCATTTTCAACTATGATGGACGAACAACAACTATTACAATGCATTCATGTGACAACATTTCGCAAGGTATTGTTTTGCTTGTTGATTTCAGCGTATTTTGTCATGCTGTTCTGGGACGTGAAAATCCCAATGTTTATTGAACAGTTCACTCTTTTCCAAATATTAATTGACACACCTGTATTGTAAATGTTACCTGAGCTAGATAGATAGATTTCCCACCTACCTCATTATATGCCTGGTCTGTAGTGGTTCTTTCCACAGAGCATGTCGTAAAAGACAAGTCTCAACCTATATATACATATATTTACATATCAGTGATTGCTTTATAAGGCTGCAGTAAATTCTCTCAAGTTTAAATCACTGAATCTTAGTTGAAAAAGTGTAGGAAAATGGTTAAAAGGTGGTGGTGGTATCCAGAGTGTCTGTATTTGCCCACAAATTCCCACAGTTATTTTTGTTGGACTCTCAAAACACAAAAACATTCGAGCATTATTACTCTTTCTTGATAGAGGCTATAACATGGTTCTGTTTTCATTTAATTAAAAACCACAATGTTATTGTATGTCAGGGTCATAGATATAGCTTATACTGTTTTAGTGAACAGTTTGCATAATTTTGCAATTTCTGCTTTTTTACTCAGATTGGGACTTTAATCGGTTAGTGGTCACATGACTCGTTCCATGAACTCCAACCCAGCTTGCTTCTCTCAAACTCGACAGTATATTGTATCACAGTATTTTTGTATCGGGATATGACATTGATCGGGTCCTGTTGATAACAGTGACTGCCATTTGTATTCCGTTATTTCGAGAATACTATATGGGATAGACTACGCGATAAAAGTTGCTTGGAGCATGTGCGAAGCCATACAATTCCAATTGCATATGAACTGGAATAAGTCCAAATAAATTTCTGAATTTACTTGTCTACGTTGTGTATCACTACTCAGAATAAACTTTATTCGCAGCAGTGCAATTTCCGAACATTTGTAAGGAAAAAGTAGAGAAGAGGGTTCGGTAGCCTAACGTCACTGTTTGTTGCATTATAACGTCATAAACACGTGGTTGACATTTACATGAAATCGTAAAGTTCATCAAACATCAAACCTCGAATTACATGGCCAAAGGGTTTCCGTACATCATCTAATCAATTAAACTTTCTGGTTTGCAAGTTCACAAAATATATATTTTTAGGTGTTTTCATCTACAATATCGTATAACGTCACGGAACAGCTGATTGTTCCCAAAATAACTAATTACATACCAATAAACAAGTCGAAATATACTGCCATGGTATCCCTCTACCACATCCAATCATCAAACCTTTGTGTGGGAAAGTGCTGTCCAAAATTGCAATTGGTGAAACCATCACACCATTGCCATTAATTTGTGATATTATTAAAAAGTACAGCTACTAACAGATTTATGTGGTTGTTATGGAATATAAAATGGTGTTGAAACACATTTTCTATAGATCAGTTTGGACTTGTTACAAGCTTACTAAGATACACGTAGCAGTGATGGATCCATCAGTCAAGTATAGGCGGGGGGGGGGGGGGGGACATATTTCAATGTGCTCAAATGCCACTTCAGGACCACTTTAGGAGGGGTAATCACAGAGTGTGTACAAAAATGTCATTGACTTGAAAATTCTAGTAGGATTTCCTCCCGTGCCACCACCTGGACCCGTCATTGTGCAGTAAGCTATAAAGCTAATACATTACCAGTATAACTGTATAATGTATTTATTACATTCAGTTCGTTTTTCTCCCATTTATACAGGATGAACAAAACGAATTGATGGTAACCAGTGTGTGGCTCAACCAGGTATGTAAGCTGACGGGTTGTTCAAGCAATGCTCTTATACGAATAGCAATTTCAATTGAAATACTGTCTGTAGCTTCAAAACCTTAACCTGGGTTAAAAAGTAGAATGTCAAAGGTTATGATACAAAGTTTCTATTAAAACAGTACAAGGTCATGTCATGGAAACTGATATAATAAGATCAAGCATTGTCGGTTGAAGGTACTTTCAGGGTTTGATGGAGCTGCCCGTAAAAACATTCGAGTTTACTTATCCTTCCAACATAATTATTTTGAAAGTAATATACCTTTAATGATTCTCATTTCTCCTCAAATTGTTTCAAAAAAGAACAATTAGGAACTGATTTTCCCAAAAAATTGGCTGCTTCTTACGGACATGTCCATCGTACTTGGTAACAATTCCATGCATCAGATTTATTGTAAACACGCAGATAACCATCAGCTAGACTAGAACAAACTCAGTACACTGTGTGTGTGTGTAAACTATAGTATAACGTGTGCTGGTTCAGTAGAGGTGGTAGTAGTATGCATGGCTTTTGCCCGATCACCTCCAGTAATAGCCTTTTCCCTGAGTCTTGCCTACCTGTGTTGGACGTTGGACTATTGCTAGTGTTTACTTTCCCAGTATAGCGTGTAATAGGCTAGATTCATTCTGAGTGCATTATCTGTGTTAGTATTGCAACATATTGGTGGAAGGGCCTTCGGATCGTAATTAAAAAAAAAATGCGGATATCACTCCAAATTCATCGATTACGCTCAATATTCCTGCCCAAATTCAATTTTCTGTGTTTTGATAACAGAAATGAACCATGAAAGTACTTTTCAATCCATTACGAGAATAGTCTAGACCAAAATGAAAACTTCTGATGAAAAACTAAACATATCAGTGTATTCAATAGCAGAGAGTTAGCTTGGCGATTTTATTTCACGTGACGGTCAGTGTTGCCATTACGTATTAGTTGTAATAAAGGTAGTGCAATGAGCCCAGTGTGTGAATGAGTGGTGGTAAATCTGACTATGAGAATGAATTTGGAGTGAGCACACTGGACTGCTGGAAGCTAGTGTATTCAATAGAAGAGATTTCCGGCTGAATGCAGATGAATGGCTAAATGGGAGGGTCATTATCAGATTATCGAGGTGGATACAGAGTGGAAGGCACAAAAGGACTAAATTGGAACTCAAACTGATGAAACACCAGATCTGGAGCGTACATGATTGGGGAGAGCCCGAGAGGTGCAGTGTGAGGGGTGCGAAATTAATGGTAATTGTGATATTTTGTAATTGTGATATTGAGTCTGAAATTCGGTGTTAATGTTATTATACTGTTATTATAATGTTGTTATGTTGTTATTTATGTTATTTTAAAAATGGAAATTGCAAGAGTTTGGCCAATCTACAAAAGAGAAGATGTTGACAAATTCATCAACTATCATCCGATTTCTGTTTGCCTTTTTTCCCAAAATTCTTGAGAGGTTAATATTCAAACGTATACTTTCCTTTCTCACTAAACATAATATCCTGTTTAACGGTCAATATGGTTTTAGACATGGTCACTCTACTAAATTAGCCCTTATTGATGCTATTGATAAGATTACTAGGGCTGCAAATTCTAAGCAAATTTCTCTGGGTGTCTTTTTAGTATTATCTAAAGCTTTTGACACTATTGATCACGATATTCTTTTACGTAAACTAGATAACTATGGTATCCGTGGCACCTCACTTTCTTTGGTTCAAGACTACCTCACAAACAGGAAACAATTCACTTCTATATATAATTGCCATTCAAATGCTCTCAATGTAAGATGTGGTGTCAGTTCTCGGGGCTCAATGTTAGGTCCACTTCTTTCCATCATTTATATGAATGATATTCCTTTGATTTCTACTTGTTCCTCCTTTAGGACTTGTTTGCGCTTAGTCTTGTTTGCGCACGATACAATTTTTTTTTCAAACAGCAACCCAAGACTTCAGAAATAGATGTATGGAATGAACTGAAATTATGTTCAAGTTGGTTTGCAGCAAATAATTTGTCTTACTGAGCTGCTCAACTGTTTGTTCTGGTACTTCTAAGACAAATTTAAATAACTTTTTTTTCACTGCAGAAGAGAGAAATACGGCATATCTGTGACCATACAAATATTCTTTTTAAATCTACAAATTTGCTCAAATTAAATGATATTATTAGAATAAACGTTGCTTCTTTTATTTATCGTTTTTACAGTAGTACATTACCAGAAACATTTTAAAATTTCTTTGAAAGAAATAGTTCTGTTCATGCATATAATGCAATACACGCAAATCACCTGCTCTCTGTGCATTCAAATTGTCGCTCTTTCAATCAAAGCCTTCGTTGCCGTGTAGTTAGTACTTGGAATTCTTTGCCCAAAAGAAATTATCTTAACTACTAAATCAACTATTAACTCATTTAGAAAATATATCCGTAAAAACCATCTAAGCAAATACTAAAGCTATTATTCCTGTCCCTCTTGGGGGTGGGTGGTATTATGTTGATGATGTTGCGGGTGAGGGGGGGGGGGAACTTACATCTACCATTGTTTTTTGACAGGGATTTTGGGAGTGTACTCTCGACATGCCCTCTAGAGTTTTTTAGTGCACTTCCTCTCACAGCATGTATTATACAACGACGTCCCTATGACATAATTTATTATTCTCCATCCACTGCGATGGAGTACCTCCACTCCAGGACCAAAGCCCAGGCCATGTTTGGTGTACGTTCATAACTGTACTCTCCAGACTCTACAACCCTTAGATCAACTTTATCTGGACCAGCTTATACGAGTTGTGCTCGTTCTTGTTTAGCACTTACAACCAATTGACGAAGAGCTGAAATGCTTGAACGTACCAGCGAACAAGCTGAATTGTATGAAAGCACCAGCACACAGGCAAACGGGAGAAAAACGAAACGAAAAAAATGAATAAATATCAAATTGACGTAATAACCTAATGAACGGCTGTGCTGGACGTCAATTAGATATTTAATCGTTTTTTCTTTAGTTTTTCTCCCCTTTGCCCGTGTGCTGGTGCCTTCATACAAGTCAGCCTATTCGCTGGTGATCTTTCCTGTTTTGTAGAATTTTTCAAGATTTCATTCTATTGAAGAAGACGTGTGTTCAAGCATAT
>JAODUJ010166177.1:0-10878 GCA_027564615.1 Psolus chitonoides
AAAGACGTCCCACCCTACAGTCAATGCACCCATAGCTACAAACACATCCTTAACAGGTACCAGACACTTTCTTAAGAAGTACTAGAAGTTCCTTACTGGAGGGCGGCACCCAGCCTCCCAACGTACGCGGATCACGGGCCTCTCATACAGTGACGTCACTTCCTGCACGCTCATCGGCATTGGTGCAGCGAAGCGTGACGTTCCTCCTCGCAGTGCCAGACATAGCTGATATGATAGTTTTGTTTAGGCCGATACAAAATCACGTACAGTGCGATGAAGGAAAACGAGTAACCGCGTAATCATAGAAATACAACACGTCTTGTACTCAAACACGTTGCCGCAGTGGTTAATATTTTACATACATTGTGTTATCAACTTATAAGCTACTACTTTATTAGACCCTTCACGATGACGTCATTTGTTGACACTGCATCGCAATATCAGCATCGCGTCTGTATGCAATGATAGGCACCACTGTGTAAACTAGTTGCTATGCACCGTTTGTGCACGCAGTGCGGCAACCAGAGTTTGAATTGTGACATGTGACGTGTTTTGTTTAGAAACATGAAGACGTTTGATTTCCAATGTGCATGATTTCTATTGAAAATTAGGCATATTGTGTATTACTTGTCCCTTTTTTTTTGAAGCCATGAATTTAGAAGAAAAAGCCATGCCGCCAAGGTTGGAGTGAAAAAGCCAAGATCTTGACGGAAAAGCCAAGGCGTGGCAACGCTGGTCATATGAGGACAAATCAGGGTAACATTATGAGTTACCGCAATATCAGCTGATGAAGATTTGGCCTATATTTTACGCCTTCACTGAGATGTATTCGATTTTATTAGAGCGAAATGTTGTAAAGATCTAATCTTCTACTTCCCATGATGACAATAATATCCCACAGTGAAAAGTCTAAACGTAGGCTACAAATGAAAATTAAATGCCTGCTAACTTTCCGTCCTCTGTCTGAAGTGTATTGGTTGTAACAATAATACACAGTTCCTTGTCCGTTCTGTCACTGATAATCCTACTGCTTGACTGGCTGATACAACCTCTGTGCTTATCGCCTCATGGTACGTAGGCCCACCCATGGTGTCCTACGTGTTAACAACCCCATTGAACATAGTTCCATTGTATGCCTAAGGCACTTTCTGTGCTGTAATTAGGTGCTTTTTATTTGACGAGAAACGGACACGGACCAACGGCCGAAACAACAACTCTACTACAAACACCATGATCACCAAAAATACAAAACAAAAACAAGACATTCACACCATCAAAGCATAGACTGAAACAGAAGCGGGTACAGTGAAGAGGGTGCGACACACAACAATACTGCTGTACCACCCTCACCTCTAATCCTACGACGTGAATCGCTAAGGAGAAGGATGTTCGAAGGCGGCGAACACACCTTTCAGAAGGAAGGAGCGAAGCTTGGATGGCAAGTGGACCAATCCGAGCCCACCGTTAAGAGTGTCCCTATACAACACCGATCTCTTTCAGTTAACATCCTCTCCAGTCGCACCAAGGCAAACCCCGACACGGCGATCACAGCGCCTGAATACCAAAGCAGAGGGACAATAAACCTATTCAAAACATTAATCTACCCGAGAAAAGAAAGCCATCTCTCACTAAAGCTGGTAAGCCTGGCCTCCACCAAATCTACTCTTTCTGCCTAGGTGCGATTATCTGAGGCGCCATACCCAAGCCAGATACTATTAACCATCATCATGTCATCGCACCATGTTGCCTCAAATGGTAGTTGACAATAGTGCCACCTTCCAAGACGTAGACCCTTGGTCTTTAATTTATTCAACCAACTTGAAATCATCCTGGTAGAAACGAATGGTGGGTTTTTCGTTCGCTTCCACAAACTGCACCCTGGCACGAATCCGTGCCACGTGAAGTTTGTTATCCAAAACCTCTTGGAGTGCATGGATATCGGACGTCGAGGAACCATCTCTTGCTCTATTGCAAAGAGACGGGACCTCTCCCTCTTGCGGCGAGCCCTCCCAACACAATACTTAATCAAAAATTGTTTAATGCAGGACTTGATTTCGTCCCACCAAAGAACTATGTTCGGTGAGGCCGGTTTCAAAGTTTGCCAACCTCTATACTTTTCGGTAAATTGCGTCCATAAATCACATTCTGTAAGGATATCGGTGTGTAAAGGCCAGAGACCTTTCCCCATATGAAAGAACTTTGGTAGCAGCATGCACAACACTACTGCGCCATGATACGATAAGGGACATCCCACTACACGTGGGACGTAGATGTTACACACAACTACTTCCCCATGCGGCCGCTTGAAATGTAAAGATACCACTCTGCCGACATGATCTGTTTCGACATTTCAACATACTTGACTGTAACAATATGTAACAATATGTAACAGTTCCACAAGATGTACCCGAACCAAAGGAGGCGTGAAGGCCACCTGCTCAATCCTAAGAACAAAGGTGGACGTCATTCTGACAACTTATGTGAAATTCCTGCAAGAACTGAAACACCTGTCTCCTTTTCTGGATATCCCTCGAACCATTAACATTAAGGGTAAGGAGGGACAAAGACTGTGCAGTCATTACATCCGATCATTTTTTCCTCTAGCCAGAACGCCTCTTTTAAATATAGGTATCTTCTCTTGGTTTAGGCTTCTTCCTAAGCATGGCGATCAATGCTTAAGGGTCTGCCTTATCAAGGAAGTTATCAGACACGCAAGTAATGTCTTGGTTATTGTTTGACCCGCTTTCGACCAAGCGACCATTGATAGAGGATTCACTAAGATGTAAAGGTGTGGGGGCCTCTTGATGAGCTGAATCCCCTCGGGGTCGTCGAACCAATCGAGTGAATCTCTGGGCTCATTCAATGGAGCCCCGGAACACTGAAGCAACCGAGTCTGTCTCAGACTCACGCTCGGATTCAGTTATTGTCTCTTGGCTGAACTCCACAGAGTGGGGCACGGACCCAGATGCCGACTTAATACAGCAAGAGACAGCCTGGATTGCCCGAAACTCTGCCTCGATCAACTGCGCCGTTCTCTCAATTTCGACCAGTGTGGGTTCTGTAGCACCTACTACCAAGGTGAGGGGGCACTAAATGGTTCGTGAACCCCACTTGAACAGGACCAGAAGCGAGGGAAAAGGCGGGCACAGGGACTGGCGGCCGTGTTGAATCTGGCGCCGATGGTGAACCCTGGCCAACAGCACCAGCTGCTGTCATTGACGCATATGTACGGTCAGAGCAGGAACCAGAACTGTGACCCTCCTTCCTACAGATGTTGCATACAACAACGTCTTCTTCCTTCGTGATAATTCCAGTAGAATCCAGTTGAAAAATCAACTAGGTTCCACTGGGGTGTACTAGATTGAACTGGTTTTGACTGTGCTAAACTGGGATAGCATTTCTCCTATTGGGTTTCTAGGTAGACTCAGCTAGGTTTGTACTGGGCTCTACTGTGTTTCAACTAGGCTCAATTGATTTTCAACTGAAATTGTCCCCCAATTACCATTTGAACATAGTTAAACCCAGTTAACTGGGTTCAACTGGAATTATCCACAGGGTTGGCACTCTGCCGCGTCGTGCCCCACCTCCAGGCAGCGGGTACACCCAGGGCCGTCTTGAGAGATTATGATGCCCTGGGCACAGTAATGTTTTGGGCCTCTACCCCCCTCTCATCTCCCCCTCGCTAACTCAATGTCATCGTGTTGGGGTGAGGCCCACACAAGGGGCGGCGCCAGGTTCTGGAAAGTGGGAGGATACAATAGTTACAGACCTGTATTGCCTCGACTGATATGGGAGAGGGGTCTAAGCCTCGGCTAGCTCCGCTCAAATGATCTTCAAATCAATTAGTAAAGACGTAAAAGTTCAAGGGGTCTGAAATTCAATTCCAGCCGTTAACATAAAATAACTGTAGTAATAATTCGTAAGTGTTCCATATTGAGAAAGACACAATTAAGCAAAATGTCGACGCAGAATAAAGTTTGAATCCTCCTTCGGATAACTTCACGTTCAATTTATTTCTCTTTAATCGGTTCAGGAATATAGACGATTCCAAAAACCGCTTCAATAATCGTTCGAAAAATATTAATAGGCAATAGTCTGCCAGCTGTTACAGCTTAGGCCAAAGCTGCATTTGCAATGTTATTACATTTTAGGAAAAACATTGCAGACTATTCGAATAAACGGACAACGAAACACTCTGAGGGATATATTTATTTACACTTAATAAATATTGAATTCACTTTTAAAACAGCTGTAACTAGGTCCTAAGATTACAATAAACGACCTGAAAACTGGGAAGACGGTAGATAATTTTGTCCTTCATCACGACATGTTGACGGGAGATATCGAAATACTCGAATCTTCTGTAATAAACGATCTCAGATGTGTTGCTACCGGTAACACATTATCGAAATCACGTAAAAAGTAGGGTAACACGCATTTGACGTTCAGAGCTAACACGCATTTGACGTACAGAAGTAAAGGGGCTATTAGAGACGTTCGGGCAAGGATCGAGGCCTAATACCAAGAAGGGTTAGGGTGGTCATATCATCGTACGACAGTACATGTCTGGAAGAGTTTTGCCTTCTTCATCGAGGACAATGTAGTGTTTGAACTGCTCGCATTCATTGAATAATTCATTGTAATCGAGATCTTCATGATAAGCATTAGCCAATTTTTCACAGCTCTGACTAAGCTCATTACAGTCAATTGTTTTTAACTGATTGAAGAGAGAAACAGATTCCCAATACTTTCGTAGGCTTCTGCACGTTTGGTCAGGTGAGAGGTCAGTGAGTCCAGAATAGGAAGTAATGTTTCGACATTTATTTTTTCACCTTCGTTAGCGAGTATTTGTTCCGCTGATCCATCATGTATAGTAAGATGAACACTTCGTTTTCTTGCAAGTTTGTCTCCATCGCTATATTTCGGATCTGGAAACCTGCTATTAGCCTTCGCAGTGGTTTCATACTCACTGAAATTGTCTCTCATATCTTGAAGATAGGCTTTCAGAGACTTAAGGAGATCAACGGCAACAAGTATGTCAACATCTTTTGACTACAAAATTGTACTTGTTTTGTTCACTCTTTCCAGAATGTCAAAAAGACAGTTTCTAACTTGTCCATATTCTTGCTCAGTCCTTCTGCCTCGATTCTTGTGATCCATTCCTGATCAGCGTCAACTGCAAGGGTATCTAATGCATCTGGAATTTTCTCAAAACCTCTGTGAAGAGCAGTGACAGCATCGAAATGTGCTGACCATCTTGTGTCAGAGAGAAACCTGACCACAATATTATTCTTCCCCATGGATGACGTCAGAACATTCCAGCTTTATCAATCCAGTTGCGATCATCTGGGGCACCATACCCAAGCCAGATGTCATTGACATTCAGCATATCATCGCACCACACTGCCTTAAATTGTAGATGACGGTATCGCCATCTCAGTCACAAGACGTAGACCCTTGGTCTTGAACTTATTTAATTTGGCCCCAGTCGCGTCCTGAAAGGTGGTCAAACTAATGATACACGTAATACCGTAAGCATACTGCACATATTTAACCAGTGCCACGCCTGGCACAATTAAGGGTCGAAGAATGGACACCTATCTAACGATTTGCTCAAGAGTTTCACTGAACAGGACATATAGCAGCGGGGAGAGAGGGCAGCCTTGCCTGACCCCGAACCGGGAAGGGGCTAGAAACCTTCCCGTTAACAGTCACTGTACTAGAACCCCATTATATAACAGTTTAATCCATCGAATTAAACACAGGGTTCAGTGCGAAGGATTTCAGAGTCTTAAACAGGTAATCATGGTTCACCGTGTCGGATGCCTTTTCCCGGTCCACGGATACCAACGCCAAAGGTAAACCACGATCCTTGACGAACTCAACCAAGTCCCGCATCAACCAAATATTGTGTTGTATACACTTGTAGCGCACAGCACAAGTCTGCACAGGACCCACGATATATGGCATAACCACTTCTAACCGATTACACAATGCTTTCGACAGGATATTATAGTCCACATCGATCAAGGTAATGGGTCGTCGGTTCCTTGGGTCGAGGGGGTCTCCAGACTTTGGGAGCAAAATGATGTTCTAAGACCGCTGTGATTGGCTCAGGTAGCCCAACCTAAAAGCGGCGAAAAACACATCCTCATGTCTTCACCAATAACCCCCCAGAAGTTTTTTATATAAAACTCTGCAGGGAGGCCGTCAGGACACGGAGACTTGTTTTCGCATGCCGGGGGAGATTTGTCGATATTAGACAACAAGCTATCCTGAAGATCCACATTGACGGCTGCCTCGGAGAACAGGTCCGTGTAAAAGGACCGGAAAACCCAGAGAATCCGACAACTCCACCAGGATGACAGACCGCCCTAATCCTACGATCAGTAACTAGCTTGGAATCATCCTGGTAAAAACAATTAGTAGGATTTTCACCCGACTCTAGAAACTGCACTCTTGCACGAACCCGTGCCCCGTGCAGTTTGTTATTCAAAAACACTTGGAGTTCATGGAGACCGGACTAGGAGGAATTCTCCCGAGATCTGATGCAAAGGGAATGGAATTCCTTTCTCTTACGGGGAGCATTCGTAACACAATACTTAATCACAAATTGTCTGATACAAGACTCGATTTCGTCCCACCGAAGTACTATGTTCGGGAAGGCAGGTTCCAGAGTTTGTCAACCCCTGTACTTCTCAGCAAACTGCGTCCTAAAATCATGTTCTGTAAGGATGGCAGTGTTCAGACGCCAGAGACCTTTCCCCACATGAAAGGTCTCTGGTAGCTACGTGTACAAAACTACTGCGTCATGATCCGATAAAAGGCATAGAACTATTGAGCTCCGGGATGCTACAAATTACGGGGGCATAAAACCTGTCAAGCCTAGTTGCATCAGTTGTACCTGGCCTAGTATGCCACGTGTAAGCAACAGTCTGTGGATTTTGTGGTCTCCGCACATCAAAGAGATCCTGGTGCTCGATAAATGAATCCAATTCATGCATGCCCGCACTGGAAAAAGGAGACGCATGTTTCCGTAATCTGTCCAACACTATGTTTGGGACGCAATTGAAGTCCCCACCTTAAAGACGCAGTTTGATTTTCAAGGCACAAAGGATGGCAGTAATGGAATGTAGGGGAGGCCGGGCTGGTTGTTTTAAGGGGGTGCTCTACCCTAAAAAAAATATTCCACAGCTAATGGTCCAATGTAAAATAATCAACTAGAGTACTATTGTACACATTGAAAAATGAGAAAAAAACATAAATTTGCATAATTTGCATAATTAATGAGCTAATTTGCATATTTAATGAGGCAATTTGGGGAAACGATAATTCGGCCAGGGAGTGTCCTACAACATCGTGTAACATATCAAAAGAAAGCTTTTGGTGTGATCTAGGGACTGTTGGGAACAGATTTTCAATATCATGTATACAAATCCTCATTTTGGTCAATTTTCATGAATTTCCTTTTATTTTAATAAATTTCTCGAAGTACATTTTTTGTGTGAAAATGTTGCCTCCTACAGTCCCTTCAGCATTACATCATGTACATTCAGGCCAAATTTCAGGTTGATTAGACATACCAGTACATACCAGCTGATATATTCTGTTCCCAAGTATGAAAAATGGCATTTTGAGATATAGGCGATTATTATTATTATTTTTTTTATACCTTGATATTTTCCAGATTATTTGCCAGATTCAGGCCAAATTTTTTTTCAAAAATGAGGGTAGAGCACCCCCTTAATGAAAGTCAGTTCTACATGTCGCTTGACCTTTTCCCAAAAATATGCCACTACCTAAGAAGTGAATATAACTCTGCATAGAATGTCGACTGATTCTTCTGTATGGAATGGTCTAGTAATAACGAACGATAATTAACGGCAAGGCTAGATCATGGTTCACTAATTGATCTGCAACTCTGCAATCCCAATCATTTACATAGTGATGTGTTTACTATTAGATCGAGTACTTCGTTTGAATCGAGTCAGCACGGAAAGTAAATTTTAGTATTTTACTGTATCACGTTTGTTTCTCGTATTGGTTTTGTTGACGATCATGATAAGGTGCGATACATCGTCTGAGTAGATCCACTCAATATCTGCATGATCCACTGATCT
Organism: Psolus chitonoides; assembly: GCA_027564615.1. NCBI lineage: Eukaryota > Metazoa > Echinodermata > Holothuroidea > Dendrochirotida > Psolidae > Psolus > Psolus chitonoides. The sequence goes on from JAODUJ010166177.1 coordinate 8,121, forward strand.
CAGGTCGGAATTCAAATTAAATAAATAATAAGATTTTGAGTTCATAGTCACACAGCAAAGAGCCTATATGTTTCATTCTAATAACTAGTGTAGTAAAGTTAAATGTCATTATTGGCATTGTTATATGCAGTGTGGTATGATTATAAATATTAATCTATCACGATTGTGACGTACTACTTAATTACCTAAAATTAATCACAGCAATTTGTTCGATTCCAAGTAGAATTTTGTTCCCAATCCACGAAATGTAAGCTCCGATATTGACTTTTCAACCTACTGTAAGCCTAGGCCCTTCACTAGTTCTCGTAACTTCGACAGCATGTCACCTGTATCCTCGTCCTCAGAGTCACTAGAGTCAGATTTAGATCCAGATTCAGTTGAGAGTAGTGCGACAGGATTACCAGAATACGTTTTAGTTTTACTGTTCGAGAAACACGCAACAGCTGTTCCACGAAAGAAACTCAGTGCTACAACTTTAGTATATTTATCGCAAACACCACTCGCGTTTGAACTGATTTCTATCCCATTTCCACGATAGGCTCTGTGCATCCACTCGGGCCCCTCACCATCTTTATTAGAAATGCTTTCCCAAATTAGTCCCCAAAAGCTACCATCCCATTGTATAAACTTTGGCATTATTATAAGTTTTGACTTTGGTGTTTCTATTTTGGCTCTGATATCTGGTTCCTTACCTGTTCCAATTAAGACAACTTCATTTGCTACGGAATCAATGATTGCTACCAACTCACCAGAACTTGCCAAATAAGATATTGATTGAACAAGCCCAGTACAATCTAATGTACCAGTGAGATTGAGACGGAAATCTAACTGATGTAATGTGACAGATGAGGTCTCGGCCGTCAACATACCGGCATGGTTTCCCTTGTCTGTTATTGGCGTCATTGCGATTATATAGCCTCCCCCTGGGATATCTAAGTTTTTCGTGTCAATCTTAATAATTTTGAAATTAGCCCTCGCATTAGCTACTGAGATAGCTGTCAACATGTTACCACAAGCAAGCATTACTTTCGCATGTGAAACACCTGGAACAAACAAATTGTTAGACACAACAATGGGATACTTATCATTTTGTTTGGCTAATACCTTTGTCCAATATATGTTTTCTCTTTTTTTGGTAGACATACAACAAGCAGAAACTCCATTGCCAAAATTGCGATTATCGCGCACTATGACAACGAAATCGTCATGTAGACAAACGCATCCAACCACAGTCCCGCAGCTAATGTCCACATATCTACCATGTTCCGAAAGTGGTGAGTATGAACAACATATTTGGTCGTACGCCTCCAGAGCAATTATTTGGTTCTGAAACATTTCTTGTGTTTCAGTCACAGCTTTATTTAATTCTTTCCACATCTTAAGCTGGACTGCTTTTTCTAGGCTATCAGCAGCGTCATTCAACTTACCTTCTCGAGAAATGAGTTTTTCTTCTGCCTGCAACAGATTTTGTTCTAATGATTCTATTTGTTTAACCTTCTTTCGAACTTGTTTCTGCAATTTGCTTTCAAGATGTACCTTTTGACTTTTGATTAAATCTAACCATGTTTCAAAGTTACTCTTAAGAGTGTCATGTAACGCATTCCCTTTACAGTCTAATGAATCTAATATCACTTTGGCTGTATCAATGGTCGCAACCAGCGCGATAGATTTCTGGTCCACTTCCTCCATGGCCTCTTTAACTTTCTGTTCGCAATCATCACTGCTAATTACTTCATGTTTCTCCCCACGATGTTTGTTGAAGGCACACTCGAAGCAGATTGTCACATTACATGTGTTGCACAGCAACTCCCTTGGTTCGTCATGCTCTGCGCAAACACTAACTTCATTATCGCTGTCTGTCCAATCGATACCAGAAAAAGATACCGCGGTTGCAATGCCTTTAAAAAGAAGTTGAAAAACAAAACACCACTGATGTGATCGATATCATGCTCAGTACACAGGTTGACAATGATGATGGTGACATGATCGTATTTGGTGATAATGTATTTCTGATTTGGATCGTTCTCGCTCTGGTGGTATTTGTTGTTATAGGGTACCTCATTAATGTTCATAAAGTGATCAAAACAATGGTAATTTGGCTGAAACATATAGCGTATAGTGAATGACTCATGCCAAAGAAGTTTCTCTGAAGTGAGGGAAAGGAATGTCTGGAATGCCAGTCTCATGAGGAATTACTTCATATTGACTGTTTGACCTTGGTACCAAGCCTGGTACGAGTGGTCATATTTCAGAGCCTAAACATTAAGACTAAAAATCATCGAAACGGAAAAATATACACGGATAAGAACTCGTGGGCTCCTTTTAGCTTTGAACAGTTTTTTTCCGGAACAAAATAGGACAATGTTTTATCGAAATACGATTTTTTAAACCTAAATTTGTTACTCTGAATCATCGAGAGGCGGCCTCGGAATTAACAACTAGAGAACCAATGGTTCAGAAGCTCATACCATAAAGAGGGGATGATAAACCCTCAACACTACAATAGAATCTGTACAGGAAACAAATTCAGTGTTTACCTCAAATGACCCTAAATGATCCCTAGATGAACTTGGACCACAAATAACCCCTTGATGACATTTGACCCCTGAACATTTTGAAAGTCTAATTATTACAAACACTCAGCATTGTAACATTAAATCTGTAGGAGACGCATGTTGAGGGTTTTCATGAAATGACCACTAGATGACCATCGACCCAAAATATGTGAACACCCTTAAGGAAGTACTCCCCAAGTATA
>JAODUJ010166288.1:0-10876 GCA_027564615.1 Psolus chitonoides
GTAATGGTTAACTTGGCATGTTTATGGTTTCTAGCATTTTACCTTCATTGGCTTAAGATGACCTCTGACCTTTCTCCGAAGCAATAGTGACCATGTCCTCATTATGGGAACCATACACAATGAATATGAACGTAATCTGTCCAGGCATGTTCAAATTTGTGTGCTTAACACATTTTTCAGTATTTGAAGTTGACCTCAGATACCATGGACCTATCAAAAATAATAGTGACCATGAACTAATTTTGGGAAACATACACACTAAATATGAGCTTGTTCTGAATAGGCATGGTTGACTTAGTGTGTTTACAAGCTATAAGTACAAAAAATAGCAACATTTCACATAGTTTCCTAGTTTGACTCGAAATGAGCTCAGGTTTCCACCAAAATCAATAGGGACCATGTACTCATTAGCAGGAATATATAGTCACCAAATTTGAACTTGATCTGCCAGGCATGGTTGACTGGATGTGTTCACAAGATTTTCAGTGTTTGACATCTGTTGACATGTACTCATGGGAAATATAAACATATAAGTATGAACCTGACTTAGACCATGTATGTTCGACTTATCATGTTTACAAGCGAGGCAATACATACATACATACACACACACAGCCGTATGCCAGCATAGATTCCTTGAGACTATATCAAGGAATAGAAAAACATAAATTTGTTGTAGGACAATTTATGTAAAGAAACTATCTTTGAGGCATTTTATGATAACTAACTATAAGAATTCAAAAATTTAATACCCTAAACCACGATGTTTGCTTTTGAATATGTACGTGGCACAAAATCTAATACATGAAAATATTTGGTCTGTGGTGAGAGAAATTACAATATTATGCATTAATAACACACCCTTTGTAACAGGTGCCATAAACAAACGATTCACATTGCTTAAAACATGTGGTTGAAAACTGTGTGCCAGTGCATAACAGAGAGTGTGACAATGCATGGAAAAAAAAGTGTGAAATTTTTCCAAATACTTGTTTGACATACATATGCAACAGACCTGCAGATTTTCAGACACTCACACAGGTACAGTTTTTGAGTCAGGAAATTGAAAATTTGAACTGCCGCAATCCAATTATCCACCTGTATCATCAATTTGACCACAATTGGTGGTGTGAGACACCCCCACACCCCCTCGAGCGAAATCTCTGTAAACACATACCTACGATAAGGGTAGTTCCTTGTTCATATTCTCCACTAGAATAATGCATTACTATATAGCAAATATTGAACTAATTGGAACCAAGACTATTATTTGCTTCAGTTTCCATGGTGTACTTAATTTGTTCAACATTTCATCACATTTTGTTTCAACAATTTCAAACAAGCACTCACTTTGAATTCCAAAACAGCTCCTTCTAGTAGCCTAAGATCGCGAGTTGTGACCGTCGTATCTTCGGATGGCTCAACCCCGCCTAGCAGCGAGATAGAGGGTAGCAGTCTACCAGGCTTGATTGAGGATTCCCCGCAGAACACTCCCAGTTTAGCGTTATCCGTAAACAACCAGGTATCTCCGACCGTTCCACCTTCAAAGTTATCCTGCCCAGATGAAGGCAGGCTGGTAGACCCACCTACGAAGACGTTATCGATGGCAAAGTCTGCCTCATTCTCGCCGGGGTGGACTGGCTGCCACCAGCGTAGTCTTGTGCCGTTTTTTCTGGCACTAGAAGGCAGCATTATGGAAACAAACCTGTCAAATTAAAATAATGGGCCAGAGTAATAATGGGCATTTAGAAACACTATGAAAATGCCATATCATGTACTAAAAGGAATTTTATTATTTATAAGACATTAAGATTGGAATTTTGAGGAGATGGGCAGTTTGGTCCAAGCTAATGCTAAGAAGATATGGAACTATTATTCACCTAAGCCAAAACAATTACTGTGTCTTGGCAAAGTCAGAACAGTGGCATCTATAGATAATCTTATCGAGTTCATATTTGTACATATTTCCTGCAGTCAGATACTGCATGTATTTTGGAGCAAGAGTGTTCAAGCAATATTTATAGGCAGAGCAGAATTTCGAAACTCAAACCAGCTGTAAGAGTTCATTCTGCTGAAATTTGACACCTTGCAAGAAATCTAGATTCAATATCTTCGATAAGTAACACAAACTAATTTCCACTCCTATACCAATAATCTAATCCAGGAGTTCTCTCCTCTTTTATATGTCGCCTCTTCTCTGGTATTCTGCCTTACAGGTAGGTAGGTCCATGGCTCCCAATTACACCACTCAGTTCTGCTTTCCTCTTCAGATCCGCATGGAGATGTGCATTTTTTAGTTCATCAACAGAACCGGATTAAAGCGGGGGCTGAGGGGGCTGTGGCCCCAGGCCCCCTGAAAAAAATAGGCTTTTTGGTTCTTTTTGTTTGAATAAGTGGACACCTTCCATGTGATTAACAGTTTTGCAATATCAAAAACAGGAGAAACTGTCATTTGATTGTGTTTCAAAGTCTTTCTCCCAGGCCTCTGGTCAGAGCTCAGCCCCATCAAGTTCCTAATCTGAGCATCTGTTCATCGAGCATAACCCTTCTTCTTCTTCTTCTTGGTATCTTTCCCTCCATCTGCCCTTCTATCACATCTCTCATTAGACCTGGAGACCTCAAGATATGACCAATTCAATTCAATTTTCTTTCGATTTCTAATTGTGTCCGGCAGTGATCTCTTTTGACCTACAGAATTGAATATTTCCTCATTTGTTTCCTTATCTGCTCAGCTTAGTTTCTCCATTGTTCGCCACAACCACATTTCAAAAGTAAATTCAGGTAGGAATGAAACCCATGCAGTAGTGCGGTACAGGGACTATTTTATTTGCAGTCACTGATAGTCCACGTGTCGTGATCCTAACGATCATCATCATCATCATATACAGTTTTCGTCTGTTTTCCAGACATTCAATTGTATGGGTTAGACGGGCAAACTTGCTTCCACTTTATTCTATTCTGAGATCACAATCTATTCCTTTACCAGTAAGATTACTATGCATAACTCCATCTCAAGTATTCCGGGGCCTATTTCTCTTATGTTGACCGCTGCAGTGATCTCTCCAGACTTCTTTACCCAGTTTACATCTTCCCCCATCCTTTCGACATGTACAAACCATCTTAATCTATGTCTTTGTACACAATCACAAATGTTTTGCCAGTCCCAAGCGATCTCTTAACTCCTGAGATAACTTCCTATCCTTCAATGTCACATTACACATCCATCTGACCCTTCTCATATCATTTCAGTCGACAATAAACAATATAAATATGTAGTTGAAACATGCAGACGCCAGGACATTTTCTAGTAGAAAACTCAAATCAAAATCATGGTTTAATCACTCGAAACTTTTTTCTCACATTTTTAAGTCTGTGTAAAGTTTGTACGCCTTATCAATATTCATGGCTGTGTTCGTCTCACAAAGGTACCCATGTGAATGGATAAAGTTTGGTGTATTTTCCCTTTGTTCTTTCGATCTGCGTTGATTTTTTCTAAACTGATCATGTCATATTTATTACTCACTGTTGATGTGGGGGTATTTTTGTATGTGCGAGTCAAGAAAAAAATCTGAAATAAACTCTGACAGCTGGTTTAAAATTGGTGCAAATCACATGTCATCTGTCAACTTCCTTATCCCACCTTTGAACTATACCCACAACTGTAATTTTTATGGTAAGGGCTCATGCACTATTTTCTGCCTACATATACCTGGCTCATGCACTATTTTCTGCATACATATACCTTGGTATGCTGTACTGATCGTGGTTCAATTCCTGCAGTAACGTCCACTCTATGCCGCCGTTGGTGGAGTACTGTACCAGCACACTCTGATTACGATATGTCGGTGGTCCGATGCACCCGTAGACGATGTGGAACTGAAGGTAGTCAGCTTCAGTCAGGTCCATGTCATTGCTGCTGAGTTGTCGTGTGCAACCCTAGAAAGAGCGAATAACAATCACTTCGAGCCCAAATTATACTAGCATAATTAGCTAAATCAAATTATTTGCTTTCAATGAGATTTATAGTATCTGACCTATAAAATCTTGCTACATGAAGTTTAGGCTTCAGTATTTGCTATGCACAACAGCCAACATTGAGAAAAAACTACAAATTGAAAATTTGTACATTTAAAAGATTGGTATGATTTAATGATTGGTATAAAAAGAAGGTGTAATGAATGTAAGGGAGACAAGTTCTACTCACAAAGTGGAAATGTAAGGCAGAGCCCGATGCCACTGGGCCACATATGTGGGAGAGTTCAGCTCCTTGGATAGCGCTCCATCCACCGGACCCAATGAATGGCTGATAGGTAAAGGTGTCTCTCAGTGAATTGGGGAGGGCTGATGTGGGTTGGTTACAAGCATTACCATCCCAACCATTATCACATCTGAGAGGAACAAATAAACATTAAGTTGATGTTAAGGTAAGGTAGTCCCATAGCTCTTGACAGAGCTCCTGGGGTCATTTCCATTACAGATACATCATTTTAAGCCCAACGGCATAGTGAGGTCAGTGGGCACCTCTTTCCTCGCCACCTGTCCTCCCCAGCGATAATAAATCACCAGTTAACAATGCTGGATGTATATTGACAGAGTTCCCAGCAATTTATGAAAACAAAATTCCCTGAGTTTTCCCTGAACAAAACCTAAAATTTCATGAGAAATATTATCAGTTTTATCGACTGCGTGGCCAGGTGGTTAGAGCATCGGGCTTGCAACCGGGAGGTCTCGGGTTTGACTCCTGGCCGGGTCGCCTTATTTTTTTTTTGCAGGACGTATAGGCGAAAATCAGTCCTCAGGATTTTACAAATTTGTTTCAAAATCAGGGTTAGGGTTCGGAAAAAGGGTTAGGGTAGCGTTTCAGGGGAAATCGAGTGTGGTCTTTCATAATCCGGGGTCAAAACTAGGAGAAAAGACTCAGAAGTTGTTTCTTAAAATCACATCACATGTTCGGAATCCAGGAATTTGGTTAGTGCTAAAGGCCCCCTATTGCCTATACGTCCTGCAAAAAAAAAAACGCGTCCGGCCCCGTGTATAGTGTAACCTTGAACATTTTTTTTAAATCGGTGATAACTGCAATTGTTTCAGGTTGACTTCTGCGCAATGGGGCAATTCATGCGGTGAAATTCAAACGTATTTTATATCCATTACAAACAACACTTCACAAAAATAACATATAGTCTTTGACTTTCTGTTATCGGAGGTATCCCGCTGCATAATTAAAATCCATACTGTCAAGGATTTAGCCTATAAATATATTTTATTTGCAGTACATGGATCGATTTTGCTGTAAGTTATCGATTTGGCTTTTAGATCCACTATACCAGTCGCTAACCCTTGGAATTCAATCAATATTTGAAAGACACAAACACTAGTATAGTATAGATCCACTATATACCAGTCGCTTAGCCTTGGAATTCAATCAATAATTGAAAGATATAAACACTAGTATAGTATATGTTAAAGCTTTACTTGTCTATTGTTGGTTGTCTTGAGAATAGTATTTAAATGGTACAAAAATCGTAGGCCTACGACTATCGGGGTTGCTATTTGTATGTCTTCACTGCCAAAATGTTACAAAATAGCCGTATGAAACCGAAATCGGCCTACAAAATTAGCCTACAAAATTGAAATACATCACTAATATAGGAATCACTGATTAGAGCCTGAGAGGTTGATTTTTAAATTTGGAATCCCCAAATTCCCACCAAACTAGTTACAAAAACAACCCTCCAATGTTTCTGTAAAACCAAACTGAACTGAACGCTGATTATTGTTTCTGAAACGAAGAAACGCAATTTGGAATTCCTCAGAAAAGACGGAAGAATACATGACGCCTATACTCTCCGGGTAGATGTTTGAAGACAAATGACAGACTCGCCAAAGATCTACTTGACCTATACATAAAGCCACGATACGTCAAATAGCGTTAACTTATGTAGACTTTATCTTAATCCCCTGGTAGAATTCACACTCTATAAGTTCCCCCTCCCTCCTGTTCTCCCTCACTCTCCCTCTACTCCGCGTAGTTTGTGTTGAAACCATATGTATACCCTGATCATATTAATTCTGAAACTATTCAACCGTTCACAATGTCATTGTTTGTTTACAGGGGAGCATTGAGGCTTCAGGACTAGATCCGAGTAATTGTTGTAATCAATTTTAGATCAGCCCCAATGATCTATTCCTCTTTAAGCATTATCACTTTTATATTAACTTATACTGGTAGACTCAACCGTGCAGTGCACGCCGTGGTTGAATAAGTGCATGCCATTATGTTCACACTAATGCCAGACTGAGTAGCCGCACAGTTGTTTTGCATATCAGTATATATTCTCCCCAGTCTTGCTGTTCGACCTAAATTGTCTTTATCAGCAATATCGACTTTAAATACCCTTTTCTCTCACCCCAAATCTGCCAGACATATGCAGTACTGGTCAGTTCAATTGAAGTTATGTATGGTACTCTTATCAATACAGACTCTTCCTTTCACATGCATTTACCTTTTCTTTTCTTTACTTTCCTTAATTTTACTGTATCAAGCTATCTCTATTATTGAGTTTTTACTTGTTCCTTTCACCTTACTGCTCCTCTGGGTTGCTCCAACTCTTCCTCGATGGCTTCTATTGTTCTTGTTAATCCACTTTGTCATTCACACACCCATGTCGTAGCTACCCCCTTATATTTTAGTACACTGATACTAGTACACTGTAAATTTCACTGTGTGTATAATGTGTGCATGTGGTCATTTATGTTTTAGCCTTTGAGAAAGACTGTTCTACAGTCGAAACGTCAGGCCCACAGATCTATTTCTATATACCAACCTTGGTTTTTCAGTGGATGAGCAGTTCTTAACAGCTAACTTATTTTGATTGTTATTCTGTTTTGAGTGTACACAATATGTGAGCAAAACCAATTTGTTGATAAATCATGTATGTATGTTACTACACGCAGTATGCAAAAAGCCAACGTAGACTATATGGTAAAAATGAACATTTAGTGAGAAAGCGGAGGGGGAAATCAACCAGTCCCCTCTTTTGTATAACCACGGCCTTAGTATATTTGCGTAAATAACCGACTTTGTGAATATCTATTTTTCCAATAAAATCAGGCCTAGTTTATAGTGCTCGACTAAGTAACGGTTTCCAGCAACCGTATACACACCAAGATTTCGAAGATTTATTCCATCATGGTCGATTTCTATCGAACAAAATTCAATATCTTATCGAATCTAGATCTTAATGGAAAACACGAAGCCTCGTCAAAGACATAATAATTAGGACAAAAATATTACCTTGTTCATATCACGTGATCAAATGTCTCCTCTCGTTACGACGCAGTCCTGTATCCATATTCCATTAGCCCGTTGTTCAGATGTATGAGATATCAGAATAATAATCCTTCATAAGCACACGGCAGAGAACATATGCTTTCCCGCTAAACGCCAAGCGAATATGAATTGCTAATCGTATACCGTACTGGTTTCCAGACGTTTATCGCACGTGTCCCGCTTCAGTAACTTGATGCATCTATCGGGAAATTCACAATCGCGGGAAAACGGCGCGAATATGAGTATCAGAATAATGTAACCAATTGAGCGTAGTCGCATGATAAAGCAGACGATGTATGCATGTACATAACACTACACTCCAGTTTCAGCCAGTATTATCACTTGAGTTCCCCCACGAGAGACGGTTCAGCTGAACGACGCTCGATCGTGTTGCGACATTTAAGTGATGTCAGAATTTGATTGAAAAGAGCGTAAGACAACGATTTTGAGTGAATTCAATGTGACGCCATAAACTCACGAGTGCTAGAGTGTCATACGGCGGGAGAATTTATTTTCCACGTTTTGCCAATTGAGCGTTCGATGTAGAATGATAAAGCATCAGTGACATGAAAATCAGTTTACGAATGGATAGTTTGCCATTTCCCAACTCACGCAGTTGCGGTGCTACCTTTGCTACTCTATGACTAAGGTGAAGTCGTGGAGTGGCGCAAGGATGGAGTAAAGATGAGGTGGGATCATAATTCTTGCTCCCTGTTACTCAAGATGACCAAAAGGTCGAATCACATGTGACCTTATTTATCTTGGTCTACAGTCTACACAATGGTCAAGTGGTAAATGTAACACTTTCGGGGGTGTGAGAAGGGAATGCACTAACACTTTGGCAAGTGTTACACAAATGAGCTATCCCGTAAGAGCCTTCGTCTTGTCGTATCCGCAAAACAACAACAGCATGTAACACAAAGTTAGATATGGTTCCGCCAAAGCTGAACGCATCGTTGTCCATTCTTATTATATTCTTCTAATCTAATGCTGTGCAGGGCTGTTCCAACATAGGGCACATCAGAATATGCTGCATGGCTTGTGGTTGTGTATCGCAGTCTCATACAACGCCCTAGTCTTTTAGGTATCCCTATTTGGAAAGTGTGACTTTTGCTCGTCCAGCACCAGATTTTAGCCGGTTCAATCATTTCCACTCTGCACAACTTGCATCTGCACCAGGTGGGAGTACCTCACTGATCCCCAATGTTGTTGCTGCTGGTGAGAGGTTACTTAGCCTTTCTTTCTTGATCATGCTAGACGTCTCGAGAGGTGGCACATTTCAGGAAGGACTTTCTAGATTTCAGACGGCTTTCAGCTGGTGTATGACCAAACAGAGGATGTCTTTCATATGTAGCCTGTCGTTGGCGTTCTGTCTTGCTTGCTCATTTCGTCGTATATCTGGTGGAGCTATGCCTGCCAGGATATGTAGAAGGTCAGTAGGTGTTGGTCTAACACGGCCTGTGATGAGGCGGTAGCTGGCGTTGAGCACAGGGTCTAGCTTCTTTGCATGGGGGGTTCTTCTCATACAGGGCAGGCATACTCAGCACTCGAGTAGCAGAGACCTGAAGCAGTTGATTTCAGAGTCTGTGGGCTGGAATCCCAGCACGTATCAGTACGCTTGCTGACGATGTTGTTTCTAGCCCTCACTTTGCGCTTCGTCTTCACAATGTTGGTCTTGAGAGACATATGTTTAGAATTATTCCTAGGTAGACTGGATGCTCGCAGTGTTCAAGAGGGGTTTCTGACCAGTTGACCTGCAGTTGATGATTTGCTTCTCGATTTCGTAAATGGAAGGCACACACCTGTGTCTTCGATGGATTTTCACGGAGGTGGTTCTCTTCATAAAAAGGTTTTAGTTCCGCAAAGGCATTATAAAGTGTCTCTTCGACAATTGTGAAATCTGCATCTTGTGCACCCATGCCAATATTGTCAGTGGTGCAAGCCCACTCTACTGCGGGAGGTCATTCTTGAGTCTCCGCCATTTGCTCTTCTTTCCCCCTAGCCTAACGAAGAAGAATATGTTCTCTAACATGCTCTCGATCAACTCTGTTAGGCGGATGTCCTTAGTTAGCTCCAGGATTTTGCACAGACAGCATATGTGGTTGACTGTATCGTAGGCAGCTGCGAAATCGGCAAAAACTTCACCAGTGACCATTCCTTTCTCGTAACCATCTTCGATATATACTGGGTGAGGTTGAGTACTTGACTGGTCGTGGACTTGCCGGGACGTAAACCTGCTTGTTCGGGTATGAGGTGTTCATCAACAATAGGACTAATCTGTTGAGGATCAGGCGTTCGAATATGTTGTATGTGTAACTCAGGAGTGAGATTGACCGAAAGATATTGGGAACTGACGGATTTTTCACAAGTAACATGAGCTTTCTTCCAGATCTTGTGTGTTTTTAAGCATTCAGTATATAGTTAGCGAAGCCACTTCTATGCCTTAGAGCCAAAGTACACGATTTGTTCAGTTGCGATCTCATCCAATCCAATTGCCTTTCCTGGTTTAAGGGCAGAGAGTCCTGTTTCCAGCTCTTCCATTGTAAAGGGTCTTGCAGAACCAGTGTCTTTGCTGTTCGTTTTGTGGTTTAGCCCAATCTCCTTATTCTCTTACCATTCTTACCATTCTTCAACAGTTGGTTGGCAACTTGATTTGCGATCACTTTGGGGTGCTGGACGGCTGCTTTCGGATCGCTACGTAGCTTGCGGATCAGTGACCATGCTTTCTTGATGTTCTTTGACATGTCAGTATGTTCAATAAGGTGTTTCAGATATTACGACGCTCTAGGGTGATGCTCTCCATCACCTTCTGACCTTGTTTCGTGGTTACTTCAGAGAATGGAACATTCCTGAACATTCCGTAGTGAGTCCAGGTATGCCTTCGACTCTGCAACCACGTGGGATGCGTTTCCAAGCAGTCTTCACTGTCAGTTTAGTAAACAAGTCTTAGTTATTGCTTGATGGTCGTATGCTCGATCTTCTCTTCCAGCTCATTGGTAAACCCATTCCAGTTTATTTTCCTTGTAATTGAACCGCATTTTAGAGGGCACGACGGTTGGTGTCACAGCTATGTTGCCTTGGATACTAATAAGTCTAAGTTGGCTTGACGGGACGGTGTCCATCAAGATTTTCTTACACAGTCCAGCAATGTTACTAGTGACCATGGCCAAATCGGGGTCGTAACCACGTTTCCATCGGGCACTGGAGAAGGAATGCCGTAGCTTGGGGTCATGGATGAGACTAAACATCCTTGTCCGTTTCTTGGGACGTGTTCACACTTGACACCCTAGCACCATTTTGATTTAGTATTGCCTTGGATTGTGTACTTCGTGAGGCTACCAGAGATTCACCTTAACAACACGTCAGATCAGTCGATATCCAGCAACGTATATTACAGACACCGACTTTGCAGACGATCTTGCTTTGATTTCTGATTACCTGGAACAGGCACAACTTCTTTTACTGAGGCTAGAAATCGCAGCTGAAGCAGTGGGGTTGCATGTAAATTACAAGAAAACCGAATACATGTTGTACAATCAACCAGAT
>JAODUJ010166399.1:0-24931 GCA_027564615.1 Psolus chitonoides
GTACAGACATTAACTTGTTCCTCCAATGGGGTGCAAAATTCACTGGCAGACATTGTTAAATCACTTTCTGTCTGTACGAATAGTTGCAACTAAGGAAGGGGTAGCACAGATCTGAGACCTCTCCCCTTCCCTTCCCTAACCCTATTTATGTGTGGATTTGGAACCAGGTTTCTGAGTTGGAGAGGGTGTAGATGTTGCAGAACTTTCAAGACCTCTTTCCGACTCCTCATTTTGCTTCTTCCTTCTCATTACTTGTCTGATGTCTGTGCCATTGTACCTCGTTCGATAACTTGGTAAACATTTTATGGGATACCCAATATATCACTCTGCACTAGTCTTGGGTATTCTGATTTTAAAATCCTTCTCTCCTCTCCCCACCTTGTGCGCTCCCCCATCTTGTGCCATTCCCCACCTTTATGAAAAATGAAAAAAAATCTCCCTAAGGAATTTGACATGGAGTTTCCTGGATTTGAGACCACTCCCCATTCTCCATCCTCAACATTCAGCCATATTTATGTGTATAACAGAGCTTGGAAAGTATTACAGAACTCTCAAGACATTTTCCCACTCTTAATTCCTCTTTCTTTCTTCCCATTACTTGTCTGTTATCTTTGCTGTCATATCTTGTTCAGTAACTTGTCGAGCATTATCCAATATATTATTCTGCACCAACAGCTATGGTTATTAACTAATTGCAGGTTTGTCACCGCTGAATACGGTGATTCCAAGAGGCACTCTGCTATGACTCGTCTGTCACCATGTGTAGAGAGTCTTGTCGTCACTCAATTCAACCTTCCCCCACCCCTGTTTTGTCTACTCCCCCCTCCCACAAGCTTCGATAAATATATAATATATATATCGGTAAAGTGATGTATATCGTCTCCCTCCAGTGCACCTTCCATCCAGTGTTACCCCTCCCCCTCCTATGTTTATAGGTGTATGTATTGTGTGTGCATTTTCAAGGTTACTATGACTTTTGGGCTTGCATGGAATACATATTTTTATTTTTTGTGTTGCATCATTTTACACATTAGTCCATATCATTGTCATTGTTCATCATGTTGCCTCAAAGGAGAATTTAAGTCTGAACTTTTGAAAATGAAATTAATGGTGAATGGGAGAGTAACATGTGGTGAACACTGAACATCCTCACCAAATATCATCTAAACATATTGTTTACTTTCTGAGATATTCCAATTCGAAAGTTATTAAAAATCAAGGAGGGTCCTGCCATTTTGATAAAGATTGTGATGTCACCTGTCCCCTTGTAATGGGGATATTCTCCAGGATATTGAAAGGCTTTAATTTTTCTTTACAATTTGTTGTCAAATATTTTGCAAACGTATGCATAAATTAAAATCAAATTAATATTATTTTGATCCTTGCATGATACAGCTCAGCAATTTAACACAATAAGTGTACATTGGTATGTGCATTCATGGATATTATAGATAAAGAAAACAAAAGTAATACATTATATTCCTGCTAGCAGGGGTTGTGTGACATCATAATTTTACTTTACTCAAGTCCATTTGCAATCATCTGTGGCAAAATTGGTAGCGCCCTTTCCTGAGTTTCGAACATGTATGACTTGGGAGGTAAACAATATTTTTGGATGAAATTTTGGGAAGATGTTTATCATACACTGATGCATCATATTGCGCAATTTAATGTTCAGGGTTTAGTTCTCCTTTAAAGATGGGGTGGCCAACCTGCGATCCATGCACAAAATGCAGCTGTTGACAGCCCTTGTGAAGAAGAAAATACATAATAGAGAATAAGGAGAAACCTGCATTGGGTGGCCCATAACAAGATTGGCGCTTGCTCAACAATTCTTGCAGGGATTTTCCCTCTTTGTGGCTTTATAAAAAAGAGGGATTTACAGTTTTTGAAAGGGATTATCCCTCTTTGAACATATTTGATTAGAGGAATTTTGTTTTACCCGGGGTTCTCGGGGAAACTCAGCATGAAAAAATTGGATCAGTGAAAGTTAAATTGGGCCCTCAGGGTGTCAAAGTGCCCGCGCTAAGTTAGAGAAATGGTGTACTTGGGGGTGTGAACAGGGAATCATAAAAAAGAGGGAAACTCCCTCTCTGCTGAGTACTAATATGCGGGATCGTATTTTTTTATTCGCGATTCCCTCGATCGTGCTCTGGCCCATAATAGGAATGGTAATAGGCAATTCAACTGATTGTGGCTCTCAAACTAAAGAGGGTGGACACCCATGCATATTGAGAATTCGCTGAGTGTCATGTATATTATTTACATACCGTATTGTTCGTAATAAACTACCCGGGGCGAGGAATTTTCCAAAGGGGGGGGGGGGTTATCAGAGACAAATTGTACAGCGATGTGATCATGAAACAGCGCAAAGCACTATTCAAAGCACTATTGCTTGCACTGATTTGGAATTTACAGAGATTTTGTGCACTGAAGACCCACATCCACAGGTATAAAAACTTCATTTTATTTCATGGTATTATTTTGAAAAAGTACGGGGGCATTTATTAGGGTAGGGGCGTTTATTACGAACAATACGGTAAATTACTGGCCATGGTTGCTGATTAATGTTTAAAAATAAAGTTCATTGTGATTTGGGAGGGTTAAAGGCCCCCCTCTAACCCACATCATTGTGGAAAATTGAGGTAAAACTGTATAACAACAACAACAACAAAGGCCTCTCATCCCAAATTGGTTAGTATAATCTGCTGGTATTATCTGCTAGTATAATCAGTGGCGAAGAGCACATTATCGGCACCCTGTGGCAGGGAGGGGCAAACTTAGCTTTTGGTGCCCCCTGCCGATTTTTTTAAAACAGTACATATGGGTCTAAATCAAAGGTCCGCAAACTCTGGGACGCGCCCCAGAAAGTGGAATGCCTGAAAATTTGGTTGGGACGCTTACGTTTTTAAGGGGGAAGAATAAAGTCCTATTTCGCTCATTTTGGCTGAAGCCTATTTATAACCCGAGATTGGACATCACAACCACTTTTGTATCGCCCTTTTCTTGACTTGTTCAAATGTGCTGTATCGTATCGTATCCTATCACACATGTGTGTTCAGCACTTTAGTTTGTGATTTTGTTGTTGCATGATAAATGAATGAATGAATACTGTTCAATGATTCTCTACTGAATCATTTGTTTTCACGAAAATTATCGAGAGTGAATCGATGGTAAATATAAGAATGTTATATCATTTGAAGAAAAAAAATGGGCCAAACTTCTATTCTGAACTTCATTCATAGCAGTTTTCTCATTAAAATGACCTTGATGAGAGCAAATATGCTTTCTGATCGAACTATTTTTGCAACATACCGTATTTCAACATCAAATAAGTGGAACTTCAGTAGAACTTTTTAGTAGAGTTATATTTTTCCATCTTCCACAAACTCGCTGACATCATTTAATTAAAGAGAGAATCAGACATTGCTAAAAATTAATAATCCAAATAAGCGAGTGATACTCAATATTTTAAGATTTGCCAGCCATTGGAATCTACATCAATTGACAATCCTGTCTTTCAAGCCAAGAGCAATAATGAATCGATCCCCTTTTGAAACTTTTTCCAATACATATTTCATTGTGTTATTATTATTTATTTATGGAATTATTTTCAGGGTTCCATTGAGTTTTTTCCTTGAGATAATCATTTTAGTTTTATCCCCCATCACCAAGTTCTACCCCCATCACCAAGTGTTACCCCCAATTGCCAAGTTTTACCCCCCCCCATCACCACTATACACACAGAAAATAATCCTTGCCACTGCTGCACTGTAGTTCTGAATTGTTGCTGTGCACAACATAGTCTTTGTCCTCTGCACGCTAGCTTTTGTTGACAAAATGCAAATGTTATTACTGCATATTAATCAGATGTTACGTGTACATTCAAAACTTCCAATATATATACCCCCAAAATATACCCCAATTTGAAAATTTAATGCAAACACACTTCAGCTCCAATACCTAGATTCATTTTGTTTTGTAATTGCCTCTTGCGTATCAGTGGCGTAGCCAGAAAGGGGGCCGATGGTGCAGAGTGCCCCTGCACAGACATTTTAAGGGATTTAATGGTGACGATGGCAAAGAAAATTATTGCTTTTTGGCTGTTTTTTCAATGCTGAACCTTAAACTGGGGATGGAAATTTTGTTTTGCCCCCATAAAATGGGAACAGAATTTTTTTCGCGCCCTCACACTATGAAGGCTGGCCACGCACCTGTTGCGAAACACTCGATCCATGGCGCCTGTTATGACAGTAAACTGCTCACCCCGATTTGGTCTAGGGGCTACTCGAGCAATAGCTTGCCTCAAATCATATAAAGGCATGTACCCTTGCTTCGATTAACGAAAGGGAATCTTGATTTCTGCTAATAAATAATTTCAGTGCATTATTCAGAAATATTACATGTACAAAGTAATTTGCCCTGTACTCTATCTAGCTTTGTATTGCATGTGGCAATACTTTATTTCTGCAAATAATTTGTACCCACATTGCTATAGGTCTGCCCCATTTTAAAAAGTAATATCCCCTTACACTTAAACGTTATTAGTTGCGAAAGGACAACCTTATAATTGTACTACAATTATTATTTTCAGACATGACCTGGCCATATATGATACTGCAGACTTGTGGCATAGCCAGAGGTGGGGGGGGGGGGGCAGAGTGCCCCCACCGATATTATTTGGGGATGAAATGGGACGATTTAGAAAAAAATTGGGTGGCCACAAGCTAAATGTTTGATGTTTTAAAACATGTAATAAAAAATAAGAGAAATACTGTTCTTTTCCATTCTTTCACTGCTATTTGATGTCTAAAACCGCTATTCTGTTTGGGCGCATGTAACTCGTATTCTAATTCCCAGAATGCTGCCTTCGCTATGCCATGTGTGCACATGTAGGATTTTTTCAGAATATCATTACATGCACATAGTTAGACCTAAGTACATGTCTGTGGGATGAATTTCACACACAGTGGCGCATAAACTTTTGTTAATAGTGAAAACCTCATAGCTGGGTATAGGGAGGGCATTGGACTGCCGATTGTTGTGAGTGATATCACTTGAATTATGCATACTTTACCAGATTTCCTTGGAATTCACCCATGCGCTGTGCAGGGACCCTCAGCCTACCCCCTCCCCCCCAGTGGCGGTTACAGAAGTGAATTCTAGGGGGTGGGCGAATCATGTTTGCATGTGCTAACATCATGGGTGCATATCCCAGGGGGGATGAGAAGGATATATACCCCCCACTTTTTGGAGATGCTCCCATTGACTTTAACATTTTCACACAGTAAATATTTGCTTGGGGGCCGTTCCTCCCCCACTTCTTCACACAGATGTGCGCCACTGGCTGAAATACCATTTCATAACGAATTTAGTTGGAGCGCAACATGGGGTGTGTACAGAAATGTCATTGTCTTTTATATTATAGGTGCATGTGTCCCCCCCTGGATCCACCACCCCCCCCCATTGTCAACTTGTGACGGAGCGTGAGCATAACGATTGTTTATTAGCATAAAATCCGTGCCCAGGTCCTCTTCCTTATCGTTCGTACATTGCTGCCCTATTGATGTAACAATCAGCACACACACAAACTAGGGGTCTTTTCAGCTAAAGGTCTGCGAAGGTCATGTCAATCCAATAATATGTTAATTAAACCCTAATCCGCAGAGCCTTATAATGGCTTTTCCCCCTCACACCAAGAAGGTTGGTTATACCCCTGGATAGTTTTTGGTGGCCCACCAGGGTCCTCAAAACAATTCACAATGCTATATCGATTGATGTTGATACCCTAAATCTGTGGTTCACAATCTTTTGGGCCACAAACCAGCCGCAAATCAGTGGCATAGCCAGCTTTTTAGTATGAGGGGGAGAACTAAATTTCTGTCACAATTTTAGTGGGGGAAAACAATATTTACATCCCCATTTTTAAGGTTGAGCATTGAAAAACCGCCAAAAAAGCAATAATTTTCTTTGCCATCTCCCCCATTTCGTCTGTTTGGGGGCACTCTTCCCTATGCCCCTCCCCCCCCCCTCTGACTACGCCAATGGCCACAATGTTTGGCATTGGGTCTCGACCCAGTCAATGCATCATTACAGGAATATGAAAATTCTTGCGACCCATATATATTCTTTTGCGAACTAACTTTATATATTTCACAATGAAAAAAAATTGCCCATGTACGCTATGCTATTTGTTGGGTTACCGTTGCAGAAAAAAAAATTGCACAATTTTAGTACAGAGTATTCGCTCAATAGCATAGCTTTTGATTTTAGAATATCCGATCAATTCTTCTCGCCTTCCTCTTACGAATGTATGGTTACATGGTAATGCTACTGTCACTTTTATATCCCCAGATGTCCAACATTTGGTATTTTTCTCTCGTTTTAAACCACATTTTGCTTATTTTATTGGGTCAGCTGTTCCGAGATGCCTGGCAGAGTTACTACCTGGAGGGATGCGGTAATGAGATGTACACCGAGTTCCTCTCTAAGTCCTTTGCAGGGATGACCTTTCCAGAAGTTGCAGTGTAAGATTAATTTGAGGTTTTAGGATTTTGGGATGGAATCCTGTTATAACACTGTTTATGTGTATCCATAATTATGGATATGAAGCACCTGAACCAGGTCAAATTCCACAGTTTGCCAGGTGGCAGTGGCAGATCTAGGCGTTTTGGTCAGAGGGGGTGAGGGTAGGGATTTAGGGCGCTTTTTATGTTAGCTAAATGAGGCGCCAATTAACTAAAAAGGGCAGTAATGTCCCATTTTAACGTCATCCTCTGACTATATGGAAGCTTCGCCACTGCCAGGTGGATGAACCGAAGCTGTATATTAAAGGCAAGATTTTTGTTTTTCAAATATTGGAAGAACCATGGGCTACTCATGGTTAAAAAGTGAAATGTTGGTACTTTGAAGAACCTCGAGCCATTTGTGGGTAAAAAGGTGATAGGAAAAGTGTGAGCCACACATGGTCAAAGTCACATATTGAAAGAACCATGAGCCACTTATGGTCTAATGATTGAAAAGTCAAATTTTGGTAGAACCATGGGCCACTTATTTATGTTAACGCTCATCATGCTGAGACTATTTGGAGGCGGGCTTCATTTTGGCTTTAACAGAGCTTTGAAGGCGGGACCATGGGACTTCAAACCAGAAAAAACTGTTGTTCTAGTCTGGCGCCATCCTATTCTAGAGTTTACGATAGAAACGCAAGATATCTTGCTCCCTGCATGATAAGCGTTAACAAGTCAAATATTGGACGAATATCTGTAAGTCACTTGCAGTTGAAAGTCCAGTAGCTGAAGAACCATGAGCCACTCGTGATTCAAAATTAAAGTATCAAAAGTACTATGTATGAATTGCATTTACAAAGTCTTATATTGGACAAACTGTGAACCACTTGTGGTTAGAATTTTTAAATATTGAAAGAACCATGAGCCAAGCCAAAATATTGAACCACGAGTCGCTCACTCATGGTTAGAGAGTAAATGTTGAAAGAAGCATGAGTCATGGTTACAAAGTTAAAAAGTCAAATATTGCATGAACCATGAGCCATTTGCATTAAAAAGGTCCAATATTGGAAGACCTGTGATCCACTTGTGGTTGAAAAGTCAGATATTGACAGTACTGTGGGCCACTAATGGTTAAAAGTTAAATATATAAGGAATCCTGAACCACCTGCCATTAAAAAGTTGCATATTGGAAAATCATCAGCCCACTACTCATGGTTAAAAAGTGTTTCATAGTTTATAGACAACTATGTGTAACCAGAACACTTCCAGGGTAGGGGTTGGTTGAAGAAAATGAGTGGAGGGCCCACGAGACCGGTAGTCTCCCCACTCCCCCACACTTGTACATTCTGTTTTTATTTACCCCAGCTCAATTGTTCATGATTTCATCCCTCGATAAAGAGACTGCTTCCAAATTGATTGACTCTTCTTGTTTTATCCAGGGTTTGCTTCCAAAAGCTGAAGTTACTACTAATAGCTATAGAAGCAAACATTGATGCTTATCAGAGTGTGTAAGTATTGAGTTTTCAGAAGTTGGAAGTTATTACTTATAGTCATAGCAGGTAACATGAAACTATCAAGAGTGTGAGTGTCCTCACACGCTAACTAGTCTTTTTCACATGCATTCTCGTGGTCCCACGGAAAACTTACAAAATACTGCATCATTTTGCATCCGAACACCCTTAGTTATCCAAAAAATTCTCAAAGAGGAGGGGGACACCTTCCTTCACACTCCTCTCACAGGATAACCTTTCAAGTTGGTTTGAACATAGACCTTATCACAAATAGGTTATTTCCAGCTATGCGCATGCGCAACAATGCAGTATGGGATCGATATGTCTGAATTCGGAAAAATGGTCCATTGACTCACTGTGTGACATCACTCGGGAAGCACGCCCTCACTCTATTTCCGATAAGGTCTATGTACCTTCTATATTATTATATTTTTGTATTCAACAGGTGCAGGACTAAATCCAGTCCATTTGGCACTGACAACTACCCCATGATGGCCTTCACACTCATAGATTTTCTACAATGTTGGAAAACCTGATAATATGTAGCCATGATGCTATGGGAATGATGTTGAAAAGTGTTCTTCAGCTTATTTGACAAATTTCAAAAATGAGTTATCTCAAGAATATTACCATATATATATACACATGGGTTTCTAGCTACTGATAAACATAATATATTTCAATATTTCATTTTGTGGACTATCTGTATCCTAAATCTTAACTGTTCCTGTTGATTGCAGAATCGCTATTAATCCAGGTACACATCTCAAGGTCCAGGAGGGTACCCTGGGGTTCTTTATAGCAGGGTCAGCTCATGAGGTCAAGAGGTAAGTCACAGAGTTGCCACTTTACTATAAAAGCATCTTCATAGATCCTTATAGTGGGTCACAATTTGTGTTCGGGTCAGAATGTATCAAATTTGATCTCTGAATGGGATACTGCATCAAAGTAGGACTTGTGCTGCTCACATACAGATGCTGATCCAACAGTGAAATGCATCATGTTCCTTGGGTTCGAGACCACCAGTTGGCTTCATAGCTCAATTGGCAGGGCGATCGCATATGAAGAGAGAGGTCCGCGGTTCGAATCCAGGTGGAGCCATGAGCTTTTCACTACTTCCAGATTTCCGATCGCCCTCATTGTTCCTATATATATATCTATATATGTGTATATATTCGGCATAAGCTTTTAGCCTGATAGTGTAACTAGACCTCACAGACATTGCCAGAAATTTCAAAAGTCGACAACAAAAACTGAACATTGCCTTTTACTTTCAACAATAAGCTTACATATTCATCGTCTTAATGACCTAATTTGATAATTCACGCGCGCGAAAGATGATGGGAAAAGTCGAAGGGTCACGGGAGATGTACAACGGAGCGCAATTACCCATTAACCCATGCAATCAGTATGCATGTTCTACTCCAGCTACATGCGGGTTTCATACCCAGGATGCTGTATATGCCGGAGTGCGAGACCTGCAAGTCAGAGGGTCACGTGGGATGTACGATGGAGCGCAATTACCCATTAACCCATGCAATCAGTCTGCATGTTCTACTCCAGCTACATGCGGGTTTCGTACCCGTAATGCTGTATATGCCGGAGTGTGAGACCTGCGAGGATGCATAGGTGCAGATGTCTGATCAGTATGCACGTTTTACTCCAGCTACATGCGGGTTTCATACCCGTAATGCTGTATATGCCGGAGCGTGAGACCTGCGAGGATGCATAGGAGCAGATGTCTGACTGAGTACATCCGTGTCTTCCAGGATAATTACCCAGAATTCTTTGCGCGATCGAATTTGCAGAGTCGCTTATTGTCAGACGTTTCCTGTTCTGGTTTGACTATTCTGTTTTAAGTGGTTCATTGCCATTTGTATTTTTGCAGGGCCTACTTCTACTGCAAGTCTTGTCATGAGGATATAACAGACGTTGAAAAGATCAAGCAGTGTACATGTGAAACAGGTAAGACTGGGTTAATTAATATATGTACTGCTCTGAGCGTTAAATATCTCCATCGATATGATGTGTCTGTCTTTTGCCACGTTATTAGAAATGTTGACTGAATTTAGGGGTTACCATCTTTACATTTCTTGTAAAGGCTCCCCGTCATACCCATATTAGTGTGGAAAATTGACGTTGAAACAGACAACAACAACAACCTCTTCGATTATTTAATATCTTCATCTATATGATGTGTGTCCATCTATCTCTTTTGCCACCTCATGGGATGTTGTACAAATTTTACGTCACGTTTTGCCAAATTTTATATCATGTTACGTAGTAGTTGTTGGCATGTTCATAGGTGGGGTAACACCTGTGCTGAACTGGTTGCTCTTCATTGACAGCGGTCACTACTGTTCATGATAGCAACGGAAAGGAACATTCATAGCCCCTTGTATGATCTGCCTATACACTTCACTGTGTAGAAAGTCATTCACCGGTTTGAAATCCACAAATGAAGACCGGTTGTCAATTGTTCCATTGTTAGTAAGGAGAATACACCACAACCAGTTTGTTGTGTGGAAAACGCTATGCGAACAATTTCACGCTTCTATAATATCGTCATGGACAGTGTATGGGGTTAGGAGAATTGTTGGCTGATCATAAAAATATGAGAAAATTATCGTGTTATATATATTTTTGGGATAAAAATGAGGGGTTTATGAATGGAAATAATGACGAGATGACTCGGGCCTTTGTTTTCGAAATAAGAACGGTCTGACGTCATAATAGGAGGCCAGTAGACGCTCAAACCTTCTATTATGAAGTCAGTCCAGTCTTAATTCTTCAACAAAGGCCTGTGCATCTGGGCATTATTCTCAAATTTAAAATTTTGCTCCGAAAATATTCGCATAATCAGAATTGAGGTACTAGAACATCATTATTCAGCCACTTTTCTTTTGCCCAGGAGGCCACTTCCTACCTTCATGGAAAAAAAATGCCAACCATCCCCTCACATCAAAAATATATGTGTTAACTATTTTTGTGCTGACATAATTGAAATTGTTGACTAATTTGTCTTCTAGAAGTATTTTGAGAGTAATTGAGAATCATTGGATGTCGATATATTGGAAATGCTTTTGGAATATGTGAAATGGATTACAAAACTCAACTGTTTTTATGAGCAAACATACCAAATGCTGAATGTCTTTTCGAGATGTATTTAGCCGAGTTGCATTTAGTGCAAAGTGAAATTTGTATGACATCCCTCCAACTTTGCTGACTTCTTTGCAATAATACTGTGGTTTTTGTATTCTGGTTTATTATTGAAAAGGTTCCTTTTTTTCCCCTTGTTTCTTAGTATATATGCAATATGTTTTCTCATATTTATTGCACTAGGTTATATATATGACACTTTGTATAATGTTACCCTAGACACTACACTTCACTAAACAACACATTTAACCCCATAGAGATCAATAAATGGTTATATTTATTACATGTACTGCATGGTACAATTTCAAAACATTCCTCAGTCTTTCTTCAACTCTACTACTGTTATTGAAGTGAATATATGCTTTCTCTTGTCTTGCTGGCTTTTCTTAAATTTCTTCCATATCACAATATTTTGGAACCATGAAAGATTAAATTTAATTCACAAGACATTCATGTTCCAAGAATTCCTGTTATTGTTAATACAGGTGGTGGGTGCCATGGGTAGGTTTTCATCTGTTTGTCCCAGTCAACTATTTTGGAAACTCTTTTTTCATGAAACTGGCTGTAGCACCATTTTTTTGGGGCAAAATGTCACCAAAATCCCATTATTGCTCATCTTTTGCCCTGAATATTACCTAAAAATGTTTCAATTTCACCCACAATGTACTCTCTGGTTCAGTTTGGGCCATCATGTGGAGAGAACTTTGTTTTGCAGAATATGGCAATAAAATTCAAATAGGGGCACAATTTGTCCATGAGACTCTAGAGCACTCTGGCAACCCAGGCCACCCAGCCCTGTAGAGAGGAGAGGCACTGTAATATGTTGTAGTAATTTTATCAAGCCTTTGTGCGAGTTAAATAGGGCTTAATTTGCAGGGATGTCTTTCTGCAGTTATTGTGCTGATAATTCATCATTTTCAACAGCCAAACATTATTGAGAGCACAGCCTTTGGCTACATAGTGCATGTGATACATTTCAAGATGTATCCACACTGTATTCATCATTAGAAGATGATCACATTATAGCCTAACATACAAATCATAAGGTGGATGTTAGCCTAAGCTTTCTGTGTACCATATATTATGGATTTTCACTACAAGTTTACACCATTGGAATATAAATACGAAGCCTAACATGCAAACCATGAGGTAAATGTTAGCCTAAGTTTCTGAGGTCTATTATGGATTTTTTTTCAAAGATTATCACAACACTTATTAGACATCTCCTGAGTTGAATATTAGCCTAAGCTTTTAGGGTATGTG
This sequence comes from Psolus chitonoides, assembly GCA_027564615.1. NCBI lineage: Eukaryota > Metazoa > Echinodermata > Holothuroidea > Dendrochirotida > Psolidae > Psolus > Psolus chitonoides. The sequence continues at coordinate 12,443 of JAODUJ010166399.1, forward strand.
TTTCATCATTGGAATATTCATCACAAAATTTAACATACAAATCATGAGTAAAATGTTACCCTAAGCTCTTGTGTATTATGAATTTTACCAAACTGTATTAGAAAATGGTCATCAAACATAAAATATACCACTCATGTAAATATTAGCCTTAACCTTTCTGGGTTTAATATGGATTTTATTGGGTCTGAGTGCCATGACAGGGGAGCCAGTCTAGCAATACCATATACACACTACATTATATAGTCCTTAGTGTTTGCTACTGAAAAAAATGTCAATTATTCCCCCCCCCTCCCCACTAGCATCCCTCTTAAACCCTGAGGATCAGGCTACACCATTGCTCCATACATTTTAGACAGATTTTATCATACTGCTGATTTCTCTCCCAACATATCTAGTGTCGAATCACCACAGTGCTTGCTATAAAGCGCTTTACAAGGTTACACATAGAGGATCCATCATTCTTCAAGAATCAAACTGATTCATTGCTCTTTCCATTTTAGACAGTTTTTTCATGCTTCTAGTTTTGGTAGGGTGTGGGGAGGGGAAAGGGGACTGTGTCCCTGAATATTGGTGTATCATTCATCCATTCATTTTATATATAATTCATCATCATGCCTGTATCCAGGAAAAAGGGGGGGGGGAGTGTGCAATGTGGGCAATATGGAAATTTACATTGATTTACATCAGATTGATGACAAATTAACTGGAATAAAAGAGTTTGGAGACGTTTATTGTTAGTTTGTGAAAAGTTGGAGCTCGAAAGGGATGGTTGTAACCCCCTGTATCCCCCTCCCCCTGGATCCACCTATGACCATACAGCTAGTTAGAGGAGAGAGCAGGGTGGGAGAGGGGAGGCATACAGGGCTCATTCCATGAAGATGGGGCACCATTACGCCATCCATTGTAGATAGATTTCATCATACTGCGAGTTAGGTGGGTGAGTGGAGCAGAGGAGAGGGGGGACTTGGGGTGGCAGACAGGGCATACAGGGCTCATTCCATGAAGATGGTCCACCATTACGCCATCCATTGTAGATAGATATCATCATACTGCGAGTTAGATGGGAAAGTGGGGCAGAGGAGGGGGTTGGGGGCAGGGCATACAGGCTAATTCACAGAGGATGGGCCACCATTGCTCCACCCATTGTGGTAGATAGATTTCATCATACTGCAAGTTGGGTGGGAGAGCGGCATGGGGTGAGGGGGGGGGGGGATCCAGGGTTCATTCCATGAAGATGGGCCATCATTGCTCCACCGATTGTAGTAGATAGATTTCATCATACTCCCAGTTTCTCTTCCAACACAGCCGACTTCATGCATCGTCGAAAGGGCTCAGCGAGACGAAAAATAGATCTTTTTAAGGGGAAGAACAGGACTAAAAGTAAAGGTTTACCTTTCATCATTTCAAAAGCCACACTCATACACCAGCCAAGCCTGCTGCATTATGTTAACGCTTTCCCTCTCGGTTGAGAATAACCCCCTCACATAACAAATAACGCAGTCAGTGTTTTCAATAGTCCCACCTAGAAACACGGAATGCAAAATAAACCACACAGAACAAATGAATAGTTGCTGTCCACCCTGCTGAATTTGGTCCCCCCCCCCTTCATGTTTTGAATAACAAACATGGAATTGATGTTAATTTGTTGTGCTCACTGCCCCTCCTGCACAACTCATCACCCACCTAACAGCACTGCCCCTCCACCCTCACCTATGCACAGCCTATTGACCCTGATATTTGTTGTGGCACAATCAGTTCTTTTTGTTCAGTTTGATGTAATTCACCTAATTCCTCCCTAACCTGACTAAAATGTCACAGAATGGCACTGAACATGTCTGCAGATTAGTTTTGTTGTTCTTGCGAGAGGTTATCGTTCCCATGGTGGACATCTTTGACATACCCCCCCCCCATTTCCATACAAAATTCCCCTTCTGTAGATTTGAAAGCTGGGGGGGGGTCCCCCTGAAATAATCATCAATCGCTTGTACCTCGAATGTAACAATGTATATCATATATGTGCGATATAGTTGATATATAGGGTAGTAGCATGGTGTAGTGGTAAGGGTGAGCGCTTACACCGCAGAGTCATGGGTTCAATCCCACCCCGTGCCTGGCTCGTCAAAAGCTGTTCTCTAGTTTTTGATGGTATCGCAATTTCTCTTTCATTGTAGTGGGAAGTAATCAATTCGGGGGTTCTTAGGTTCAATGGATGTTTCGGCACCGCTGCAGGGCAGTGGTGACGTATAGGTTGCTACCACCTCTTTCAGCCTTTGGGAAAGTAGCTAAAGGCTGAAAGTTTCACTCACGTCCGTCAGATGGGGATGTTACCTGTTATCAGGCGGGAGGTGGAGCATCCCGCCCGGAACCTTTAAAGCGGGAAACTGGTGTCAGTCAGTGCCATTGTTCATACATTCCAGTAGTTACGTAACAGTGGCACCCACCTTAGGCACTGGACATGGTCGAGCAACTCCGGTACCTGCGCAGCTTCGAGCCCTGCGCGAACTAGTAAAGACGTGTCTGCTGAGTTCGAAACGCTAAGCAGGATGAGGGTTACATGGCCGTCCCGGGAGCAGGATTGGCTTGTATGGTCACAGACCCACCTCGTTACCCTCTGAACACTATTCAAGAAGAAAAGCACTATTCAGGAAGAAAAGGCAAGCCTTCGCCGGTGTTCATCCATGATCACATGGTCAGGGTTCCTCGATAAGCCTTAAGTGGCTTCTGAACCCGTTAATATCAAATAAAAAAAACACCAATCATAAATAATTCTACTGGAATTCTACTGGTTCGGGAAGCCAATTATGGCTCATCGAAGAACCCTGAAGCAATGTGATCGAATGAACACCGGGGGAAGGCTTGCCTTTTCTTCTCGAATAGTGTCCAGAGAGTAACGAGGCAGGCATGTATCTATTACAAACCCACCCTGCTCCCGGGATCGTCATTTAACGTCGCCATCTGACAGACGTGAGTGAACCTCTCAGCCTAATTTCCTAATTGCTGAGAGAGGTGGTAGCAACCTGTTCATCACCACTGTAGAACAGCCATGCCAAAACATATCCAATGAACCTGATTAACCCGAAGTCGATTGCTTCCCATCTGCAACGAAACCGGAAATTGCAGAACCATCAACAACTGCAACACCGCTTTCGACAAGCAAGTATCAAGGCACGACTGGGATTTGAACCCGGGTCTCTGCGGTGCCTGCGGTTACTCTATCCACTGCACCACGCTACCACACTGGGGTTGTCGGTTGGGTTGCCGGTCTGGGATGGAAATCTTCCCAGCCTTTACGCATAGTTTGGTGAATGTAATATGTACACTAAAACTCATATGAACTAATTCACTTTTATGCTAACTCATGAATAACCGGAATCCTGTTGTATCTCACAAGCCGGTTGAAGCTACTAATAACATTACTAAGGGGACATTTAATATAGACAGGATTTACTTCGCTTTACTCACCGTTTCACACTCCATAACATATGCACAGTTCCTACCGTCGTGCGCGCCTAACTGGTAGCTATAACTCCGTCATACAGTCCTACCTGGCGCCCCATACTGACCCAGTAGGAGGCGCCCTCTCTTCCTTTTTTTATAACACTTGGAAGCTTGTCGTGTATTAGCGTCAGAGTTATCCAGATATTTATATCTCACTCATTATTACTGGTTTTTGCTGCTACCTACGCATCCTGTTTTGGAGAGGACTTCTACATCCTGATTGAGCTATGTATCCTCTTTTTATAGTGTTTTTTTTCAGGGTTTTTGAGACTTAGTATTTTCGTTCCTTTGTCTCTTTTAGCCTAGCCTTTAGGGGCGTTGGCTACCCTATTGGATTTGCATAGGTACTAGTTGTGTTATAGAGCATTAATAACTTAGTTCTGATTTGATTGACTGTAAGATTATTAAGTTTGCATACACTGTTTTGGGATAAAACATGCACAACAAATTTCTGATTAAGAAGCACATAAATGTTACATATTTCTTTGAACAAAATTATTAGATATATCTAGAGAAACTTTTACAGTTCAATTTCACACGAAACATTACAAAAATAGCATTAAATTTTGAAATTTCTAACAAGTTGGGATCCTCCGATTTGCTAAGATTTTCATTGTGACGCCGGTTCAGAAATTTGTGGAAGGCTGATCTGTAGAGTGTTATACAGCATTAATAACTTAGTTCTGATTTGATTGACTGTAGGATTATTAAGTTTGCATACACTGTTTTGGGAACAAACATGCACAACGAAATTCTGAATAAGAAGCACATAAATGTTACATATTTCCTTGGAAAAATTTATCAGATATATCTAGAGAAACTTTTACAGTTCAATTTCACACAAAACATCACGAAAATACTGTTAAAACATTTTTTTGCAGTGTGTTTGCCAGGATTCTATTCCTGAATGCACCATGCATGCCTACTAGGTAGTTCTTAGAATTAGTTCAAAGCCTAACATACTTTTGGTGTTAACCTGAAACCAGGGTCGGCACCAGCCTCCTAAGATAGGGTTGTCAAGAATCATATATTATTGATTTGTTGCCTGGGGGAGGGTTCTAAGGGCAGGGGTGTCCCTTGTGATAAGATTGTTTTCGAATAAAACTACTCAGATGCAAAATGGTGCTATGTTTTGTTTCTTCTAAAATATAATTATTGTCCAAAAATATCCATTTTTAGGGTAGTCTGCCTGATATTAACGTTTATAGGCTAGGTTTTTTTAATTCATAGGGGTGGCAGCCACCCCCTTGCCAACCCCATGGCACCTCCCCTGCCTGAAACACCATGAAATCATAGCCACAAAAGATCTGTAGCACCTAATAGCTTTATTAATGCTGAATTAATGCTTGTTTAGGTAGTATAGTTTAATAGTTGTGACAACTTGAACAAATCATAAGAAATTGTTAGTATATTTCTGCTATGATTGTAATGCAGATTGCATGACCTAAATATTTTGCTATACTGCCATATTTTTGCATTTTCAAAATGTTGAGAAAAAAAACTTAGTTGGTACAATGGATGCAGTGCTCTGACATAACAAAAATTAGTCCAGACCAAAATGAAATGTTCATAGGTTGTAGAGCAACATTTACTCTATCAGTAGCAGAAAGCCCCATGTGAATATCTTCCACCGTTCTTGAGATATCTCAGTCAAATTTGGTACCGGTAGCTGATGATGTCACACAATCTTATGATGTCACACTTTCACTTTGTCTAAAAATCTTATGTATTTGTATTTAATTGGATGACTAATTTTTCCTGGAAATTCTGGAATTTAGATCTTTTTAGCACAGCAGTCACAATGCTAAAAAATTATATTTGTCAAAAACATTAGAAACTTTGGCATAACCTTTCAATTTCGTGGGATGAAAAGCAGTTAGATTATAAAGACTTTTACAAAGAGCTACTTTTACCCCAAGTGTGAATATGACTTCACAAATGTCACCAGATGCTCAATTGAAATGAAGTTTTCTAGAATCTTCAAAAATCAATAACTTCAGAACCGGACATGCTATTGCGATGCGTCTTTCACCATTGGGTATAGTTTTTCATCCTCTTATTTTTTCCAAAGTTTACATTTTGTTCAGGACTATTCTTTTAATATGAATGAGGCATAGATAGGAACTATTTTCAGCACTATGAGGTTTTACGGGGCATGGTAGCATAACAGTAGTTTTGCCAGGGGTTTGGGAATGTCCGGCCTGCGGGCGGTATACGGCCCGCGAGGCAAGTCATGAATGCAATTTCAATTTCAACCTGCTTTCCTTTTTCCGAATATTTTGCTTCAGTAAATACGCTGCGAGCAGGCTGAGTAAAGTGTCTTGCTCAAGGACACACCATAGCAACCCAGTTTGGACTCACTACCCTTACATCGGGTCTCACAACCCTTATATCGGGTCTCACTAACCTTATATCGGGTTCACAACCCTTATATCGGGTCTCACAACCCTTAGAACCCTTAGATCGGGTCTCAAAACCCTTAGAGCGGGTCTCACAACCCTTAGTTCGGGTCTCACTACCCTTAGATCGGGAGTCACTAGCACTATCGACTAGGCCCCTGGTTCTTAATTAATATGTGTGGCGGGCCAAATTATTTTGAAACTGGATCTCGCGGGCCAAAGGGATCCACTATGGTTGGAGCTCTGGTGAGAAAAATTGGAAATTTACACTCCTAGTCCCAGATTACCGGGAATAACACTCTCCAAAACGCAGGTAACTAACCCATACCTGCGAATGGGCAAGGCGAATTTGGCCAAATTGGGTAAAATGAATGCAATGTACGACTACATGTATTTCTACAGATGAGGGTGGCGATTCCTTCTTCAATATGGGGGGGGGGGCATTGATGGTTTTCTAGAACACTGCGGGTTCAGCCAGGGGATGCAGTGGGCTGCCGAAATCCCAGCTGGGGGTCTGGTGGCCTCGGGTCATCAGACTCCCGCAAGCAAAATACGTGCGCGCGTAGCGGGCTGCAAATTTTCATCAGTTTCAGCCATACATACTTCTTATGAAATACCATGCACTTTCCTGGCAAAAATAACAACATTTTTTTTATAGCTTTTAGTTTGGTTTAGGGATGGGTTGAGGTTTGATTGGCAGTTGCTTGGTAACGGATTGTTAGACCAGTGCGTGGTTGGCCCTACTCAAAGAGGCAGCGTTTGTGTGAAGGGTTGGGTTGGTTTTTAGTCTTCCACTCTACAGAACAGGCTATTCGTCGATTTTGCATTGAAAATTAATTTTTCCATGTTTTCAATTTCTTCGCGGGCCAGACTGAATGGGCATGCAGGCCAAATTGCCCGCGGGCCGCCTATTAAGAACCAGGGGACTAGGCCAACTATATCCCATCCCCTTCATATATATTAGCTGGTGACAATTTGAAGTTCATCTGTGTTTGTTCAATTGCATTACTTTCTTCTGTTATACACATTTTTGAGGGGTTTTAACAATCAATCAGACAGCTTGTGATATTGTTCAAGATACATATCTTGATGAATTACAAATGATTTGGTCCTCAAGTAGTCATTACAACAATCTGTTTCGTTTGTCCCATCATACCTGAATTGGGGAGGGGTTATTTATAGGCAGTGTGTGTGCCAACCTTTATAATATTATTTTCTCCTTGCCCCTCTTCTTCCTGAAGAAGAAAACTTCAAATACTAGTGATTTTGTTTAAAAGAGGCATACACAGTTAATATTTTTTATCATGTGTTATGTTATTATTCCAGGGCTGCCAATCAGTAGAGATTTTCCCTGTTCAGTACCACAATAAAAAAAAATGTAAATCAGGATTTTTTTATTTCAATATGAGGATTTTGAGATGGCTGTTTCAATTTAATTATTATATAGTATTTTCTGACTGAAACACTGATGTTTGCTTTGATTTTCTGAAGTTGTAATTAAAAGAAATCAAACTAAACATCAGTATTTTAGTCAAGTCATGGCAGTCCCTGAGTATTGTTATTGGCATATAATGCTTTTGTTTCAGTTTTGGAAGAGAACTGACAGAAATGTCTAAATTAAATTGGATGCAATTGCATGCCATTGACAAAACTTTCCTCTAGATGTAAAAGTTACCATGATTGTTTCAATATCTCTTAATATTGTCCCATCTGACAAAAACCAGATTGACCCAAATCTGTTTTTAATATTTCTCTTCAAACACTTTATGCTTCCTGAACTTTTGTAAATACTTTGGTCATTCTTTTTTCATCCTATTATATCAAACCAACTATTTTTTCTTTCTCCCCCCTCACCCTTTCCAACCTGTGTCTTATATATATTGTATCGTCTCTACTTAAACACACTCGTTTTGTACTGTAGTAGTCCCTACTAATTACAAAATATCCCCATCCATCCGTTTAGCGGTCCCTGTGTCTGCGCTCTACCCCCCTTCTCCAATCTTTTCTTCAGCCAATGGTAAGAAGAAGCTATCAGAGATCTCCCTTGACGAGTATAAGCACGATGAGTCCGAGGGTAAGGATGCCCCCTTAATATACCAACTGATCGTTTCCTTCTGTATTCTATCGTTAGACTTTTATGCAGTGGTCTTGTAATCATCTGCCACTGTTATTTTGTCGATAAAAATGATTTACTCCAATAGTCAATTCAGTAGTAACCATTAAATGTCATATGTCATTCCATTCGATCTCATGATAACTCCATAACATTACATGATATTTTCATAAGATCACATGATAATTCAATTTAATCACATGATAGTTTTTTAGGATTCCATGGTAATTTCATACCACATCCTTCCCCAACAAACAAACAAACAAACATTGTTACCATCATTTCTTCATGTAAGTATGTAGTGAAATTTAGAAGTTATAACATACCGTATTCCTATAAAAAAAAAGAAGCTAGTTTACTGATGTTTTCAGGGAAATTTTATCCTCAAAATTGTTTACAATTTACTCCTAAAACTATAAACAGAACATTTTGAAAGATCAGTCATTATGGAAAAATGGAATTCTATTTGCATAATGATGTACTTTCTGACAAAAGTATTGTGTTGAATATATCCTTTCTTTGAGAATTGCACTTTGCATGATGAGTGTTTAGCTTCTGGCATTGTGGTTGCACCGTGTCTTTGGTCTTTTGTCAGGCCTTGCCATAAGGTGGTGGGTCAGTTAGTCAGGCGTGAAATAATTAGTGATAGGATAGCAATATAATCATCAATGAAAAAAAAATTATGAGAATATTTACATCCCAAAAGAAGCTTCCCATACCAAAACAAATGAGTACAACAGATTGTGACATCCTCTCAAAATATATATATACAAGAAATTTTGTAACAGAAAAAAAAGAAGAAGTTTCATAGTGCTTATTCACAAGCCACAGCTATTCCAAAGTTGACTATTGTAAGAATTTTTGTTGTCACAAATGTCTGATAATTTTCCATGATCCACTGTCTTATTCTCAACATTGATATAGATTGAACAACTTACAACCAACTGTTACATAGACAACACATTATGTTATGATATATCCACAAACATTTTTCCATTAGCACATATATAGACACCTCAATATCCAGACATGAGTACTTGTTTTCTAGACAAAGATAAAAAGAAAAGCTTCATGCATCGGTCAGACATAATTTGACTCGATCCACCCGCTCTTTTTTTGCAAGTCCGTCGATATAATACTTGAAGGAAATGATCACCATTATACTCCTTTGCATCTTGCGTGGTGTGGGGTACACATATATACAACCCATGTGTCTTGCTGCAGCCCTACTATGCTCATTCTTATACTCTATGCTTGTCAGTACTCGCTTTACTCACTATGTTTAACCAAGGTACGTCTTTCGCATGTCTCGTTTTGTCGACTTGGTCTCACCACTATGCACATTTATTTAATTAGAGGATAGTATTTCGAGTCTAACTTGTCGCTTCAAGACTTGGGTTTATAGAATTAAAATGCTTTTATAATTAGTTCACTATTTTATTTTATGACGGTGAATAATTTTCAGCAATGCTGTAGTAGTGTAGCAGTATTCAGCAGTGCAATCTAATCTTTCGATACATTTATCCTCAACATCAACTTTAGATTTTCATAATAGAAACTTGGCTATAGCTTGGGATTCTGAACAAAACACATTTTCAAATTTGCTCGCGGTGGTGTTCCTGAGATTGCTGTCATGTTTCATTCATTACCAAGATCCAATGTTGGGAGCATCATGTAGGGTTATCAATGAAACTTCATGTATTCAGGAAATTTGTCGGGTAGGAACAGACATCAGCTTCTCATTTTCAAAATAGAAACTTGGCTATCATTCTGAACTCACACAACCCACATTTGCAAAACTGCTTGTGGTGGTGTTTCTGAAATTGCAGTCATGTTTCATTCAATACCAAGATCCGAAGTTGGGAGCAACACCGCACCAAATTGATGAAACTTCATGTATTCAGGAAATAATTTGATGGGTGGGAACAAACATCAGCTTCTCATAATCTCATTTTCAAAATAGAAACTTGGCTGTAGCTTGGAACTCACAAAACACACATTTGCAAACTTGCTTGTGGTGGTGTTTCTGAAATTGCTGTCATGTTTCATTCAATACCATGATCCAAATTTGGGAGCTTCACGGTCCTGAATTGACGAAGCCTCATGTATTCAGGAATAATTTGTTGAGTGGGAACAGACATCAGGTTCTCATGATCTCAATCTCAAAATAGAAACTTGGCTGTAGCTTGGAATTCTGAGCAAAACACACATTTCCAAAGCTTGTGGTGGTGTTTCTGAAATTTCAGCCATGTTTTATATAATACCGAGATACAACGTTGGAAGCATCCCAGCACTGAATTGATGAAACTTCATCTATTCAGGAATAATTTGTTGGGTGGGAACAGACATCTGCTTCTCATAATCTCATTTTCAAAATAGAAACTTGTCTGTAGCTTGGAACTCACAAAACACACATTTGCAAACCTGCTTGTGGTGGTGTTTCTGAAATGGCTGTCGTGTTTCAAGTACCAAATACCAAGATTTTATGTAACTGATGATTGAAGAAGCTGTGGATTGACAATTTTAAAGAGAAAATCAGGTAACCCAATGATTAGGAAAAAAATAGCTCCTTGAGACCAAAACTCACTCTGTGATATCACAAATGTTTGGAGGTATTTATCAGCCGGGAAGCATATTTAAAATGAGATATCTCAAGATATGTGGTATCTCAAGAACCTTCTAGATATGTGGTATCTTAAGAACCTTAGTTGATAATCCCATAAAGTTTTCAGGATTTTCGCAAGGGGATTTTTTTCCCCACAAGGAATGTAATTCAAATATTTAATATTTTGTTTGTTCCTGTGACCCAAATATTTTTAAATAATTCATTTCTCACCATTACCATTCTTCCACCCATTGTTTTAGTTGGCCATGTTAAGAAGACAGGTAAACTCAGTCTTTTGTCAGCCCGTGATTTTAGCCTGTTATTGTGTTGTTGCCGCAAAAGATCACACTTCTCTGATTTTCTTGTCTGTAGCCCTTGTTTGGTAAACCCTGCTGCTGGACATATATTTGGCAAGTTCAATGAAAGTGGTTTTGAGAAATGGCTCTCATCATCACAGGAAAGTTCTACATAGTTGTTTCGATTTTGAGACTAATGTAGTGACTGAAAATAGGACTACTCCCTAAATGGACCGTGTTTTCTTGAAGGAGCTAACATGTTTTTGTGGTTAGTCAAAGTCTGTCCTCCAAAAGCATGACATTTTCTTCTTCTGGCACTGTATGACTACCCCTCGCATTTCCTGTCTTCTGGATGCCGGCATTCATGTCCTCATCACAGGTTGAAATTAATGAAGATTCGTAGATAGATAAGATAAGAGATAAGCTTGTTCTCCCATTATTGGACTGATTGTTCCTTTGCTATTCTGATCATGCTTGTCAGCTCTTTCTTCTATTGTTGGACTGTCTGTTCCCTTGTTAATCCTACCATGCTTATCTACTCTTTCTTTCATGTTGGACTGTCTGTTCCCTTGTAATTCCTACCATGCTTATCCACTCTTTCTTTCATGTTGGACTGTCTGTTCCCTTGTAATTCCTACCATGCTTATCTACTCTTTCTTTCATGTTGGACTGTCTGTTCCCTTGTTATTCCTACCATGCTTATCTACTCTTTCTTTCATGTTGGACTGTCTGTTCCTTTGTTATTCCTACCATGCTTGTCTACTCTTTCTTTCATTGTTGGACTGACTGTTCCTTTGTTATACCTGTCATGTTTGTCAACTCCTTTTTTCAATATTGGACTGTTATTCCAACCATGCCTGTCCAATCTTTGTTTTATGTCAACTCTTTCATCTATTGTTGGACTGAATGTTCTTTTGTTAATCTTACCATGCTTGTTAACTCTTCTTTCATGTTGGACTTGACTGTTTCTTGGTTATTCTTACAATGCTTCCCAAATTCTATGTCCCAACTTATTTTAAGTAGATTGGATTTTCCTGATTGAGGTACAATGCAGATTTCTAGCATTCATGGGCTGTTTGCATACCTTGTACTGAATGCATTAGGTATCCTCTTGTTATCTAGTTCTGTCCTCATCCATTTGTGATATCCTTTTGTGAAATACTTCACATAGATGTCAAAATAGATATGTATTACACCTGGTTGATGTAGAAAGTTCAGTGCATGGAACAACTACATTGTGACTGGTTTCATCCAGATCGTATTGAATAAGACGCATGTCCCTTCAGTATTTCTGCCATGCTTGTTGTTATCAAAGATTATTTCCAGAGTGGACTTTTTGTCTCGCCTGAACTTTGTTCAAGGGGAGACTTAGCGATCACTATGGCGTGTGTCCGTCCGTCCGTCTGTCGTCCGTCCGGTGTTCGTGTGTGGACTTTGCTTGTGAACAGCATAACTAGGGAACCGTACGAGATTTGATCACAAAACTTGGTGAGCACCTCTAAAGTCATGAGTTCTTGGATTGATCAGATTTCCAGCACAATATATTGTAATTAATTAGGCTAATTAGTTGAATTTGCA
>JAODUJ010166400.1:0-16492 GCA_027564615.1 Psolus chitonoides
TCCCATAATGAGTACATGATCCTCATTGTTCTTGGGAGAGGTCAACAGAGGTCAAACTCCGAAAATCTTGTAAACACGCTAAGTCGACCATGCTTGATCCGATGAAGTGTAAATGTGGTGTGTAGCTTCCTCATCATGAGTACAAGAAGCCGATTGATTTTGGTGGAGGTCATAGTTCATTTTTGAACAAAAATGGAAATTTTGGTATTTTTGGTACTTTTAGCTTGTAAACACGCTAAGTCGACCATGCCTGGTTGGATCAAGTTCACACTTGGTGTGTATATTCCCTATAACGAGTACATGATCCCTATTGTTCTTGGGAGAGTTCAGAGGTTATCTGAGGTTAAACTCTGAAAACCTTGTAAACACACTAAGTCAACCATGCCTGATCAGATCAAGTTCAAATTTTGTGTGTACGTTCCTCGTAATGAGTACAGGGACCCTATTGATTCTGGCGGAGTTCTGAGCTCATTTTTGGGCAAGAATTGACATTTTGTGAAATGTAGGTATTTTTGGTACTTTATGCGTGTAAACACGCTAAGTCAACCATGCCTGGTTGGATCAAATTCATACTTGGTATGTCTGTTCCCATAATGAGTACATGCACCCTATTGATTTGGGAGAGGTCAGAGGTCATCTGAGGTCAACAGAAGTCAAACTCTCAAAACCTTGTAAACACGCTAAGTCAACCATGCCTGATCAGATCAAGTTCAAATTGTGTGTGTACGTTTCTTATAATGAGTACAGGGATCCTATTGATTTTGGTGGAAGTCAGAGGGGAAGCTGAGGTCAGCAAAGGTTGGACACTGAAAGCCATGTTTAAGTTTACAATGTCCAGTGATTTTCATAATGGGTACAGGGACCCTATTGATTTTGGTGAAGGTTTGAGATCGCTTTTGGTCAAAAATGAAAATTTTGTGAAATGTAGGTATTTTTGGTACTTTTTGCTTATAAAAACGCTAAATCGACCTAGTTAGATCAAGTTCTTATTTGGTATGTGTGTTCCTCATAATGAGTACATGATCCCTATTGTTTGGGAGAGGACCTCTGAGGTCACCAGAAGTCAAAGACTGAAAACCTTGTAAACACTCTTAGTCAACCATGACTGGTCCGATCAAGTTCAAATTTGTTGAGTTGGTTTGTCATAACGTGAACAGGGTCCTTATTGATTTTTGTTGAGGTCTGGGGTCATTTTTGGTCAAAATTGAAAATTTGGTGTAATTTAGGTATTTTTGGTACTTTTTGCTTGTAAACATGCTAAGTGGTGCATGCCTGGTCGGAACAAGTTCACACTTGGTGTTTTGGGGAGAGGTCAACAGAGGTGAAAGACTGAAAACCTTGCAGTGTGCTTCTATTAGATTGAATATGTATTTGTCGTGACTTTATATAATTAGGCCAAAAAATTGAAGGTTATTTAGAGGTCATTAGTGGTCATTTGAGGTAAAATTACTAAGGATTGCTTGATTTACATGAAAGAAACTTGGTTCATATGGTGAACATTTGGTATCAAAAATTGTGTAGGTCATTTGGAGGTCATCAGGGGGCATTTGAGGTAAAATTACTAAAGATTGTATGGTTTACATGAAACTTGTTGTATTTACACTGTTTGACTTCCAGTTTGTACAGGTTACAGTTCTATGGAGGGGGGGGGGGGGGTGTTAAATCATGATGGATCAGATGGCAGTATTGTTCCTATTGTTGTAACGGAAAAAAGGTAAAACCTAATCTAGTAATACCCAAACCAGGTGAGTTTGGTGTATCATTTCCCCTGATTTGAACCACATTCGGCCAAGTGTATGTAGATTGTAGTTACCTGTACAATGATATGGGTGTCAATGCTGAAAAGAGGAAGCAATTCTTTGATAGGTTCATAGTCTATAGGGCCCATACATTTTGTGATTGCAAGAGCCAGCTGTCTCGTAAGCAGGCGAAACTAGGGGGTATACTTCATGTAGCCCATCTGAATCTAACAATGGGAACTCCAACTCTGTTTAGACATGTAGGTTATTCTCCTCTTGTTGGGGTTAGAATTTACATTGTTAATCAGTGATGAATAGATTGAGGTAGGCTACATGAAGTATACCTAACTTGTGGTTTGAGAAATTAAAATGGTGGTATTTTTTTATATTTTCTGGTCAATGAGTGCACTCATTTGCATTCATCGTATGGTGGATAACTACATGTATTATCACTAATTAACCTAGGCAAATCAATCTACATAGCCCCTATGGTTATCACATTATGTAATAATTTTATCAACAGAGGATTTTTCAATATTTTTTGATTGTACAAGGATGTTGAAACCATTTTATAGAGTATTCCTTAACTTCTTCTTTTTTATTGTAATGTCACCTTTCTTGTGTGGTCATTATTTAGGTGATGACATATTGTACGGTATTTAACTCAACTGGTGGAGACATCCCATCACAATTAATTGGGGCCAACCATGGTCTATATTCAAAGAGCAGAATTCTTTTTTGTTTGATTGGATTATTCCCATGTCCCATACCTCGAATAATCCAGCAGCAGATTAGTTATTGTTTGATGGTAACTAGATTATCGTAAAAGGCTAGATAGTTTAGCAAGCATGTGATCATTGCAAGGTGACTATGCAAGGTCAGATCAATTTTGTACTTTGTGTGTCTGAATTATGCATCTGGTGTCATTCAACACTTCACATCAGCTAACTAACACTACAGAGTTTGAGTGACAGAATACTCTAGTTGATGTTTCATGAATTCAGTTGTAAATGCAACTTCCAACAAAGCTTTCTCCTATTGTAATGGAAACCCAATAACAATTCACTGCACACAATTGGATAATCCACATATTGTCACATGCTCCAAAACAAAATACTTCTTGATTCATTGTAGTGGGTTTATCCTCAACCAATCAAATACTTTCTTTTGTTACTTTTCAGTATTGATCTTAAGGTATGTAAGTGCCTGCACCATTTACAGCTGTTGTAGAAGTATATAAACAGCATACACATGTTACTTAGTGTCAGATTCACATCAGTCATTAATTATAAATTCCTGAAGAAGAACCTCTCTAATTCAGCAAGGTAGGTAGAACATGAAACTTGTTACAATTAAATCAGTTGGTTGTATAGTTATAGGTAGGTGTTGGGTGGTATAGGCTAGCATAGTAATAGGCTAGCATAGAAATACTCTCTTCATTACTAACACCACTGGGTAATAAGTAGCTTTTGCAACCTCAATTCATTTGTTATTGGTGTAAATTTGTAAGTTTTCAATTTAGCTTTTTTGGCTAGGCATCTGGTTTGAAATTTTTAAATTTGAAGTTTAAAATTTAGTACCAAGTTTAAATTTTCATCTCATTATTGAATACTATACACAATATAAGTCTGTATGGTACCTAACTTTTCCATAATTCAGCCAGAGTAGCATTACTTTGAGAACCTACTCATATGTATGTAAGTTTGAAAATCTGTGCACAAACATCATGCACTAATTTATAAGCATTTATTGTTATAAGCATTATGTTCACAGGCCTTTTGCCCTATATTGGAAATTTGCAGTCCTGTGTCCTCTCTCGCACACAGGGGTGATCCATCTGTTTTTGGTATAAAATATTAAAAGTTTTAGCTGAATACCAAGTTTTAGTTGAAGGCAATGCAAACTGTGCTATTATTTCCTTTGTAACTACATTTGAAGTTAAATTCACATATATTCAACTAAAATAGGATTCCTGCTAAAGAAACATGATAAGCATTGGGTATGTACCCAAGTAGTATACTCGGCTTAATTTCGGAGGATTATAAACAGTCCCTCCCTGAGAAAAACGGTTCCACTCCCATTTGTTGTCAGTGACGTCACATGAAAAATGTCAGTGACAGGACAAATGCAAAACAACCATCATTTATTGGCACAACCCCTCATTTTTGAAAAATGATACAACTATAAAATAGCAATAAATAATGTAGGCATCATATCATGTCTCCTGTTTTTTTGTTCTTCCGTTTGTTGTGCGTGACACATGTTCATAACTCGAAGTACTGAATGGAATTGACCAAACTTGGTACATGTGTCAGATATGTGTCATAGAGCAACATTCTTTGGGCCCTACAAGTTTTTAGGCTCTGGGCTCTGGCATTTTGGGGCCCAAACTTTTTTCGGGACCCAAATGTTTTTTGCACCATTGTTTCCACAATTTTGTTTTTGCACAATAATATTGTTAAACATTGGAGTGATTGTTAATAGCAACTTCTATAAATGTGAATTTCCTGGCCTGCAGCTATACTGAGACGTTTCTGATCACGCTTGTTTTCAAGGCCAAATCACATTTTCGTCACATTGATTAAAATGCAAGTTTTGAGCATTTTCGCAAGTATTCTCGCCAAAAATTATAATACGCTTCGATTCTAGCCAAAATTTCTAACCAATGCCAATTTGTTTTGTGTCAGGCAGGAGAATGAAAAACGGCGAAATTTCCGAAATTAAATGTTATATGTATGAACATAGAATTGCGGTCGTAGCCTTGTTTACTTGATGTATAATGACAACTACCAACACAAGCCGTGTTACTTCAGCACAATTAACAACCGGTTAGTAAATGCCTTTTTTACCCTTCTTTCGAAGATGATTACAACTGAGGAACTGCTCAAATCGACACAAACAACACAGCCATTTCAACAACCTCGATGTGTGGTGGCATTGATACTACCACCAGACACCTCGACCAAGAGTGGCCACACACGCCACCACCAAACTATGGTAGTGTGGGATAGAACAGCATACCTGAAGGTGACATCTTTCGACTTGTCTAAGACATCAAACTTGAAGGCAAACGACACCGTTGTGATGACGCAGTACATATTCCGAAGAAACACTCTTCTAATCAATGAGAGATCGAAGGTTTTATCAAGCGGCACCATGACCGTCAGTAGCAGCGTCTTTCGCGAGGCTTGCAATTATTTGAGACTCCAAACTCTACCTATTGTCAGCATTGCCGAAGCAAGGAATGGTCAACTAAAAAGTCTTCAATCCACAAGTGGAAGAGTTATCATGGTTAGCAATATACCAAACTAAGTCTTTTCATATCACAACCTTTCCAAAATTCCAGTGTAATATGGGGTAATCCCTAGCCAAAGTCAATACAAGAGGATATCACCAGTGTGGATTCAGTCCCTGAATTTACATGCGCATCGCGGACTACAATATGGCGGCTTCAGCGCATGCACAATTGGCTGGAAACCTGTGTGGAAATAAATGCCTAGTAGCTCAGTAGCAGTTACACATGTATGTATGTACGAAATGGCTGGACTGAATGAATTTCAAATGTCAATATTTCCACAATCATATCATAATTTTCCACATCTCTGAAACGTCTAATTTCAGACTTCAGTATTTCTTCATAATTCTATAACCCATAGCTGTCATTCCCCTACTGTTTGCGACATTCCAGTAGCGCCAGGCCTCGGTGCCCCTGCATCTCCCTGCTAGATATATTCTTTGGCTACTGTTTCGAGCGTATTGTGGCCAGAGGAATAGGTAGGGTCACATGCGACCCAGACAGGGTTATACTATCCCTGCTATGAATAATTGAAATAATTGAAAACAGGTACATCTCTGCAAAGCGCATGTCGTATTTCCATGATTACTACAGACAAAGAGGATTTGTCCCCCCCCCCCCTATGAAATGAGGGTGGAGATAATCCCACCCTTTTGCAAGTAAAAAAAATCTTTTTAACCATTAGACCAGCTTGTTTGTTGCTAGGGATGAGGTAAGGTCACATGCAACAAGGTCTATAGAGTTATCTATGGTGGTACGTGACCCCACCCATTCCCCTGACCACTATACATATAATGTAATGCGCTTTCAGACTTCGTCGGTGCAAGGCGCTACATATATATAGATGACCATTATTGATATTATCCCTGCTTTGGATAGTTGAAAGCAAGCACAACTCTGCACAGCGCATGCGGTATTTCCATGATTACTACAAAGTATTTCTTAATTAACTCTATAACCCATAGCTGTCACAGCAGAGGAAGTGCTATTGTTTGCGGCATTCCGGTAGCATCGCACCTCGGTGCCCCTGCATCTCCCTGCTAGATATATCCTTTTGCTAATCGCACTTTAGAGCATGTTGTGGCTAGGGAAGGAGGTAGGGTCACATGCAACCCAGACATGGAGTATAGGGTTATAATTCTTTCAACCATTAGACCAGCCTGTTTGTTCCTCCGATGGACCCTCAATGAGCCCTAAGGAGGCACATGGACCCCATATCTATACTCTCACAGTCATGATTTTGTCTACGACACCACAAGTCAGCTTTGTAAAAATTGGATGGGAGGTGAAGGGGTCACCCCTGGATTTGATTCCCTCCCCCTTTTCACTGTTCTGGCAGAAACCCTGCAGTTATATTGCTGCCATTGAGCAGGGCAATTTTTGCAACAATATCAAAGGAGGCGCTTAAGACTGCCCCTATTGTTCGCAAAGTTCCATTTCTTCATCAACTTGGCCCATAGCTGTCATTGGGCAAGGGAATTTGTGCAACAATCGCAGAGGAGGTGCCATTGTTTGCGACATTCCGGTAACATCGCACCTCAGTGCCCCTGCATCTCCCTGCTAAATATATCCTTATGTTATTCACACTTTCGAGCGTGTTGTGGCCAGGGGAAGAGGTACGGTCACATGCAATCCAGACATGGAGTATAGTGGTTAAAATACTTGCATTTTATGGACCCTTTTCCTATCCAAAACACACCAACCAATGTCAGGGAATGGCCTGAAATGCCAAATCTCAGACCCCCAGCCACTGCTTCCTCTGATTATAATGTACAACATCAACTGTCAATGTTTCATTTAACCCTCCACCTTCCACAGGCACGAAATTTGCTATTTCAGCCCTGGGAGTTGTCTTATTTGATAGAAAAAAGGAAGGGCTTTCATATAATTTTTTTGTCACTCTGTAAGAACATGGCGTGACCTCAGCGTGACCATTGGAATTTTAACTAAAATGGGGTCCTCGTTCAATGTTTCCTTTTATTTGTTTACTCCTCTAACTAGTTTTATTATTGCTAAACATATTATAGAAGACATTCTGAGCCCAACAAGCCTTCTATATAGGCCTAATGACCGAAAGATTTGATAGTTTCGCCCAAAATCGGCCATTTTACCCCTAAAATGGCTACTCCGTACACAAAACATAGCTCAGGGAACTTACACCCCACCGTACTCAAATATATTATTTTGTAGCTATTTCAAAGTTTTAACCATTTCAGTGAGTGTAATTATTTCACGATTCAGCACACTGAGTCAATGGGAGTGACCTATGACGTCATTTCGGCCTATTTTTGAAAAAGACGAAAAAACAGATTTTGGTCTAAACTTTCTTGGATTTTTTACAAACATTTTTGGGGCAGAATTTCCTCTTCAAGGTTTGGCTTTCCGAATTCCATTAGGGATAATTTTTAAATTGCTTCCAGATTATCCTATGAATATTTTTAAAAAGGAAAGTCAAATTTGTTCACTTTACTAGTACATAGAGGGTTAAGTGATGGGTAGCGGAGTAATGACAGATAGCCATGACTGCAAAAAATCATTTTTGGATCATTACTACCCACAGGCAGGACGAACCTCCTCGAGATGTAGACTGTAGTGGGAATCCCACTAGAGTCCGTAACGTGAAGATTAAAGATGACAACAATGACATAGACCTTTCACTCTGGAGGACGTTCTGCGACCACTTCCTCCGAGCTGGTGATTACATATTCGCCTACGGTGTAACAGTAACAGAGTACCAACACCAAAAACGACTATCAACCAACTCCAGATCCAGAGTAGAGGTATTTATTTTATAATAGTAACAATGGCACACATAGATTTAAGCATTAAACACACTTGTGCAATTTAATACAAATGTTCTATTGTATTGCACACACATAACATAACACATGAAAACATTTCCTGGGCACTCCCATTACCCCGAATTTTGGATGAGATGGGGAGACAAACCTCGATATAATCTGGAGACCAAGATCCGGCTAATTATGCATGCGAGTCCTAACCCGTGAAGTAAATACAAACATTCACGATAATGCCCAGTGCTATAGAAGGTACTTGTTCATTTAAGCGTGCCAGAGGCTGGCCAATGACATTCGCATTCCTCATAAGTGACGGGGTGGCAGAAGGTTGGGGTGGACATGCAGGAGAGGGAACTGGAAAGCGGTGGATGTGGTAAACCAAATTGGTCTAGAAGCTGGCACAAAGGCTTATTGTGTGTCTGTCGTGTAGGTATATGCACTCTCCGAGTGCTGGTGGTTCAATATTATTATTTGCTTTAGTGTGTGTTTGTGGGCACAGAACCCAGTGTATCTGCTTAGAATAATAATAATATAGGGTATGACAGAAGGATTCGCGAGACCAGGATGTCCCAGGGTTAGACCAGATCAATCTACACACTTGCTGCCAACCGATGGAAGTAGCAGCTATCTATCATCACCTAGATATACCAAGAAAGCAACCCCATATATCCCATGCAAGCCCCTTAGAACCACATTCCTGAACACACAAAGGTAACACTGCCAGAGTATATACCCCAACATTGGTCCATTTAATCTTTAGGAAGAATATTTTCTGTATAAATTGTACAAAATTGCCCATATATCCCATGCAAGCCCCTTAGAACCACATTCCTGAACACACGAAGGTAACACTGCCAGAGTATATACCCCAACATTGGTCCATTTAATCTGTAGGAAGAATATTTTCTGTATAAATTGTACAAAATTGCCTTACAAGTGACCTTTGCCCCTACTTTTTTGGACCACCTGCCTGCCACCTAATGGCCATTGTATCAAAGTATCATAATCAGACATGCCAAGTGTGCAGGGGAAGAATTTCAACAATTGTCGAAAGTGATAGATCCAGCACAATGACAATAGTTCAAATCAGCATGCTTACTTCCAATTACAATAATTTACCTATTCGTTAATCCCTATTTACTCTGTCAAGATTCTGCAAGAAATGATTCAACACAATTTGAAGGTTAGATCAGAAAGGGTGTTTAATTTTAGAGATTTCAACTCTACACATAGTTGTTTTGGAGTTTGTACAATAGCCAACTGTTTTAAATCATATTACTCGATGCTGCAACAAGGGATCGAGATACCATTCAGAAATTGCGGAAATGGAATTCAAATCGTCAAAACGATTTTGGGATTTTGGATATGTAATAAATTCACCTATACAAAACTTACCGGCATTTAAGTTTTCACTTGCTGTCAGTAAGCATTATTCGACACCCTTCACTTTATGGCTGCATCCTTTGTGTGTGTCAAAGTTTTGGTACACACTCCGTCTTCTCCAGACAAGGAATGATTCCGACCACATTGTGTCATTAATGCAACATAAGTACCTACCTTGTTAGTGTGGCTCTAGTCTAGAGGACAACTTGAAAAATAACCTGAAATTGGTACACACTTTGTTTGTCCAGATCTCTTCAGGCAAGAACAGATTGGTACCAAACATGGGTCATACATGCAACATGGGCATCCTCATATTTTAATGCACTCACTTGCACTCTTCCAACATGATTAGTTAGGTTAGATTACAAATATTATAAAAATGTAATATCCAGCAGTATCCACTGTGTGGATTTGGTGGTTAATATGTTTAATAAATGCATACCAGGGTCAAAAGTCATGTAATGTCAACATGTAAAACAACCCGAAAAGTGCTACACTTTTCTTTGTGCATATCCCGACCACACAAGAACCAAACTTACATCATAGAAGCAACATGGCTACCTTGATATATTAGTATAATCTGATGTGAAATACCTGTACTATACATGGCCAAATTTGATACATATGCTATGGAGTTTAATTATTAGTAGACCAGATGGAATTTTCTTGCTCAATATGCAGCAGAAAGTAGAAATAAAATGTCACGTTACCACCGTTTGTCAAGTAGTAAACGTAGCTAGCAACCATACCAGCAGTTGCATTACAAGCCATTTCAATATGGACTACCTTTTTCATTTCAGATTGCTGAAGAACCTGACAAAGTGTTGAACCTAACCGTATTGTCAGTACAGCTGCAAGATGACCGAGTAGAGCTCTTTTCCCAAATAACTAGAGAAATTACGGAGATGTTTCATTGCAGTCATGAATTGTTCCATCTCCTGTCATCATCAACTAGTGACTGTACTGATGCTGAATATTTGGAACATTTCTCCCAACAGATTCCTGGAACCATTACTGTGACGACACGGAACAAAAAAAATAATTGCTTGTAACAACGAGATAACAAAACTTGACCTCTGAAGTACCCAAAACTGATGGTGTATAGGTTAGATAAAGGTTACATGTTAAATGTTCTGGTTAGGCTGGCATGCTCATCAATATAATTCTACCTATCCCATAATTTGTTCATAAAAAACTTGACCTCTAAGGAACAAATACATCAACAATTCAGTATGGGTCTTTCTGTAAAGTAGGTTACCATTTCAAAATGGTTTGTTATAAATGAAATTTACACATGATTGTATCAATAAGGTTGTCGGAGGCATACCGATATCCACTTCCGCCTTCTGGCGTGAAGCTATCAAAGCAGCCTGCTGCTGCTTCTGCCTAGTGGCAGTACCACACAGCCCCCAACTATGTGTCAAATAGTAAACTGATGCTGATTATTTGGTACCCAAAACTGATGGTTTATAGGTTAGGTAAAGGTTACATCAAATGTTCTGGTTCAGCTGGCATGCTTATCAATAGAATTCTACCTATCCCAAAACTTCTTGTTCATAACAAAACTTGACCTCTAAGGAACAAATACGTCAACAATTCAGTATGGGTCATTCTGTAAAATAAGGTACCATTTCAGAATAGATGGTTATACATGAAATGTACATGATTGTATCAATAAGGTTGTCGGAACCATATCCACTTCCGTCTTCTGGCGTGAAGCTACCAAAACAGCCTACTGCTGCTTCTGCCGGGTGACAGTACCATACAGCCCCCAACCATGGGTCAAATAGCCAACTCTATCCTGGTACCCAAAACTGATGGTTCACAAGTTGGGTAAAGGTTACATCAAATGTTCTGGTTAGGCTGGCATGCTCATCAATAGAATTCTACATATCCCATAACTTCTTGTTTATAACAAATCTTTAGCTCTAAAGAACAAATACATCAACAATTGAGTATGGGTCATTCCGTAAAGTAGGGCACCATAAAAATGGATTGTTATAGATGAAATGTACATGATTGTGTCAATAAGGCTGTCGGAGGCGTACCGATATCCACTTCCGCCTTGAAGCTACCAAAGCTGCTTCTTCCGGATGGCAGTACCATACAGCCCCCAACTATGGGTCAAATAAACTAATGCTGATTGTTTGGAACATTTTTCCAAACAGATTCCCGGAACCATTACTATGACGACGCGGAACAAAGAAATAATTGCTTGTAACAACGAGATAACAACACTTGACCTCCTCAAGTACCCAAAACTGTTTATAGGATAGGTAAAGATTACATAAAATGTTCTGGTTAAGCTGGCATGCTCATCAATAGAATTCCTACCTATCCCGAAACTTTACAAATCTATAAACCAACCAACATAACGGAGACACCTAGCAACGAAGTGTTGAACCCAACAGTATTGTCAGTACAACTCCAAGATAACCAAGTAGAACTCTTTTCCCAAATAACTGGAGAATAACTTTGCAGTCATGAAGTATTTCATCTCCTGTCATCCTCAACCCAGTGACTATACCGATGCTGATTAGTTGGAACATTTTTCCATGACAAAACTTGACCTAAAGAACAAATACATCAACAATTCAATATGGGTCATTTTATAACGTACGGTACCATTTCAGAATGAATTATTATAAATGAAATGTACATGATTGTATCAATATAAGGTTGTCGGAGGCATACCGATATCCTCTTCCAGCGTGAAACTACCAAAGCAGCCTTAATAAACTCTATCCTGGTACCCAAAACTAATTTATAGGTTAGGTAATGGTTACATCAAATGTTCTGGTTAAGCTGACATGCTCATCAATAGCATTCTACCTATCGCATAACTTCTTGTTTATAGCAAGCCTGGTGTAGCAATTAGTATGCAATAGAGTTGGATCCTCTTTTGAGAAGACTTGTTAGGAAGGGCATCCAAGTCATAATAGCCCCTGTCATACCTACATTTGTATGGAAAATTGACATTAAATCGGATAATCATAATCAACCAACGAATATGTATGTTTTCAAAAATCCACAGAATAAACAGCCTTACTTGGAGTATGCAATTTCTGGGCCATGAATAGATAATGGAAATCTAGTGCTATATGTTAAATATAACACTTACTTTCATTTAATACGTCTCTGAATTTTGCCTAATGCTTGTAATTTGATACCAGTATACAACGTTATAGTATTGTAATGTTTACCCAATTCGAGACCATTATCCCAATTTCCATAAATGCACTTACCAATATACACTTGTGTTGAATTACTGAGGTGCAACATGCAGAGTTCAAATTCTTATTAATATATACTTATACTTCTTATATTTATACTTTTTAATCTATACTTTTCAAAATATTTGACAACAAAGGAAACAAAGCTTTTCAAGTACAAGGAGACGGGTGACATCACAATCTTTACCCTGCTTGATTTTTATGAACTTCTTATATAAATTGGAAAGTAACAATATTTTTGGATGATATTATGTGAAGATGTCCATTCATTTACCATTATTTTAAAGCTTGTCGTTTAAGGCTTATTGGTAAATTTCACCAGGAAATTTGTTACCAAATTAGAAATACAGCCATTAAAGTACTAAACATAACAGGGACAAGATTGGCACCCTACTTTAAAGAATTGCCCATATACATTTTTCAATATTGATTTAATAAATATTCAGCTATTTGGCTCAAGAACCAAATGGAATACGTGTGAAAATGCTAGAAAATTACTGGCAAAGAATATGTTTAATTTTTTTCAAATTTTAATAATTATTACATTTGATTTCTTACCAGGTGAAGTATCATTTCGAATATTTGTTATGAAAGATATGTCAGCAACTTTAAAAATTGTTTCATGACATAACAATGAGTAATTTGACCAGTTAAAACATTACAAATGATGCAAGCTGATACTTTTGGAACCAACAATTATAAATTACGTAAATCGTAGAATTTATTCTTGTTGCCACAATGATCATTATAAATATATTCCAAGATTATTAGCTATGGATTGCAAGTGAAATCCTAATCCTGGTCAGTATGCTTTGTTCTTTGCAAAACACTTTATCCTCAATGCTGCCTCCTCCACCAAGGTGCTAAATAAATACCTTAAATGGCGCAATGGGTTCAGTATTCTGCTTGCCCTAAAGGTCCCGAATTCAAAGATCGCTTGGTGTCCTGTTCGCTCATCAAACAGCTTTACTGCAATTGTTCTGCAAATTGATTTTTTGTAGTGAAAGAGCTA
Source organism: Psolus chitonoides (assembly GCA_027564615.1). Classification (NCBI taxonomy): domain Eukaryota; kingdom Metazoa; phylum Echinodermata; class Holothuroidea; order Dendrochirotida; family Psolidae; genus Psolus; species Psolus chitonoides. Next base: position 13,461 of record JAODUJ010166400.1, read on the forward strand.
TTTATTCTGTGGAAATGTGGATTACAGCTATCCTGCAGCAGTACATTGACAATTCAATAAACATTTACCAATAGCGATGCTGATTTATTGAATATTCAGTTTACTAGAAAATTGAAATAATTGATAACAAAACGGAAATATGCCAGAAAATTACTGGCAAAGAACATTTAAATTTTAACAGATATAAATGATTATTACATTTTACTTACTATGAAGTATTTCAATTATTTAGTTATGGAACATATCGGTTGATGATTAACAGTGCATCACAAATGATTAGCATATTGATAATTATATGTTGAGGGATAGTAATTTTCCATGACAATTGGTAATTTAACCAGTTTAATGAATATTCATTTCATTTTAAATTTTAACAAATTTCAATGATTATTACATTTAGTTATAAAAGATATGTCAATTAGCAATTTTAGAACCGTTTTGAAAAATTTCATAACCAGTGATACTTTTGGAACCAACAATATTATGAATTAGTGAATCATAAAAGTTATTTTTTGTTGCCACAGTAATCATTATAAATATACTGGAAATGTTGAACATTTTGTGCCGCTGAGTAGCTACAAATCCCAGTTCTGGTCAGTATGCTGTGTTCTCTGCAAACCTCTCTACCCCGCTGCTTCAATGGCTTTAGTATTTTGCTTGTCCCAAATTCAAACCCCACCTGGTGTCTTGCTTGCTTATCAAACAGCTATACTGCAGTTGTTGATTTGTGCTGCAAATTGATGATGAGTATTTACTTTGCGGGAACATCGATCACAGCTATCCTGCAGCGGAAACAGTTACACGTTTCTACACTGTTAAAGATGTCCCCGTGAATAACGCTAAATGTTGTGTCCATAACTGCCAGTAAGTTACCGTTATTTGTATTCGTATACAAATGAACCACAGGTAAATGATTTTTTATATGAATCACATTGAACGGAATTTGGAACGATCGACCGGTAATTAATAACGAAGATCCTTGGTAGCCCAAGCCACCCCATCAAATTTACCGTAAATTACACAAATAACGGTAACTTACTGGCAGTCATGGACTGCCAGTAATTTAACTGTTTATTTTACGATCATTTTCAACAGTGTAGCACCTGTATCAGCATTACGAAAATGCAAATATTGAGTGGAATCACAAACTTTCCATTGCAGTCACAAAAGTATAAAAGTGTTTCATCTCATGTTGACCTCGAGCAGTGAATGTACTGATGTTGATTTATTTAAAACATTTTCTGAGAATTCCTAGAACCATTGCTCTGACGACTCGTAACAAAGAAATAATCGCTTGTAAAAGTTGACCTGTAAAAAAACTAGTACATTGAAGATTCAATAGTACACCACAAATCATTAGCATATTAATAATGTTTCATGTCATTAATTGGTAATTTGACCAGATTAGAAAAAAACATATATAGCTGTCATTGAGCAGGGAAATATGCACCTCAATGGTAGAGGATACATCCCTATTGTTCACTACATTCCAGTGGCATCACACCTCGATGCCCTTGCATTTCCTTGCTATATATATCCATTCACTACTTGCAGTTTCGAGCAGGCTCATCTCTGTAAAGCACATGTCATACTGGCAAAGAATGTTGTTTTAAATTTTACCTAATATCGATAATTATTACATTTCACTTAACTTGTGAAGTATTTCAATCATTTAGTTATGAAAGATGTTGGAAACTAAAAAGATGATTAACATAGTGCATCACAAATGATTAGCATATGTTGAGAGATATAATTGTTCATCACTTGTAATAATCGCTTGTAATAATGCGATAAAAAACTACTGCATATGTATGCATGTATTGTTTTTATTATTAAAAAAAATATATATATGCCACATTTCAATTTCTTATAAAATATGTCTGCAACCAACACAAATTTGTTGTATGTTTACAATACAGCACTTCTGAGTTGATTGTAATATTGTTTAAAAACAAATACACCAATATTTGTCATCAGTGATGAAGTTCATATTAAATGATATATCATTTCCAAATAAACTGGATCAACCGATGTTCAGAAAAATTTAATTTTCTTATTTGTACCTCATGCACGTAAACATTCAGCAAATACAGTATAGTTATGCTTGTGTATTTTATGTGTGAACTATGAATACGCAACATCCGCAGGACCATGTCATGCTGTCGAATCCTCGATGCATTTACAAATGTATCATTGTGGATTCAAGAAAATTGTTCAACATAATCGCTACACAATTCATATTGTTTCTCTTTAGATATATCAAATCATTCACACAATCAGCAAACACAAACTGGTTGGATCAAGTTCATACTTGGCATGTATGTTTTTTTCAGGAAAACTCCAAAGTCATGCTTGTTTTTTAATGTTCCCCCATAATGAGTACATAACTTTTTGAGAGATATCACCCATGCCTTAAATCGGATCAAATTCCGACTCTTTCTGTGCAGGTTCCCGATAGTGGATACATGGACCTTGTTGATTTTAGTAGTGGTTTGAGCACACTTTTATTCAAACTTGGTATGTGTAGGTTTCCCCATTCATTTTCGAGGTCGAGTAGATCATGCCTGGTCCGATTAGTTTTCGGAGAAGTCGGAGGTCAACAGAGGTCAAACTCTGAATACCTTGACATGCTACGTCAATCATGCCTAGTCAGATCAAGTTTGGTATGTAGGTTTCGCATGATGAGTATAAGAACCCTATCAATTTTGGTGGAGGTGGGAATACATGATCCCTATACCAGGCAATCGAGGAATCTCTAATCAATCGGTACACGAACACTATTGATTTTGGTGGAGTTCCGACTTCGTCGAACATGCCTGGTTGGATCAAGTTCATACAAGTTCATATGTTCCTCATAATGAACATGATCCCTATTGTTTTTGAGAGGTCAGAGGTCATCTGAGGTCAAACTCTGAAAACCGTGTAAACACACTAAGTCAGCTATGCTTGGTCAGATCAAGTCAATTTTTGTGTGTTTGTTTCTCATAATAACTGGGACCCTATTGATGTTGGTGGAAGTCGGAGGGTAAGCT
>JAODUJ010166401.1:0-10876 GCA_027564615.1 Psolus chitonoides
AAAAAATACAGTATCCCGTAGTACTGTATACTATTACTATCATGATTAGTAGCTTACATTACATTACGCCATCATCAATCAGTCGGGATTATTCTATTCGACATTTGATGTATGGTTTACATTAAGTTCAATTTCGCCTAATTAAATTGTATATGTAATTCGAATTATCGACAAAGCCACGGCGTTTGAAGCACTTATCAATATAATATTCAACTTTTTCGCTAAGTCGGCCTAGACTAGGTCTAAGTTTGAGAAGAATTCAACTTTCCGGCCTGCATGTGCTTCAATATTTCCTTTTCAACTCAGAAAATTTGTTTAAATCGTATCGAAATTGTATGAAACTCGTTACCGTGGTGTACGTAGTTTGTAACATACAATATTAGGCCTATATAGTGAGCTTGGGCTATGGCCCTGGGCCTAGCCTATAGGCCAAGTATTAGGCATAGGCCTACTTGTCTTGAATTAATTTTGAAGTTTTGAAGAAATAATTGCACTTACTGCCTGAATAAACATAATAAAGGAAGAAATGAATGTACTTACGACTACTGGAATGGACAGGATATGTACAGGCCACAAAGTCAAAAGTGCGAGGTTTTACACTATCCAATCCGTCTTTATCAGTAGTGGTCCGTTGTCCAAATCGCAGCAGTCGGAATTTAATTTACAGTGCAGTTCCGGGTTACAAATTCTAAACTTTTTCCCGCGTTAATCTTGGCGATTTGTAGACTGGGCCTATACAATAGGTTTATTAGTCTCTAATCCAATATTGTAATATTTACATAAAACAACAGGTTTTAAAAATTAGCCTCGCACTGGTACCGTACATCTAGTAGGCCAGTATGTGTTCTCGAGCTGGAATTGTCACCATTTTCCGCAATGTATAAACCTGTATTCTGAATTGAATTGGACGAAAGACTCAGCATTTCAAAGGTTAGATTGGATACTGGCATTGAGGGATGGGCTAACACTTAAAATGTCCAAATTGTCCGCGTAGAGTCTGGTTATCCAAACAGAACGAAAAAGGCTGGCGCTGCTCTTGTTTGCCCGGTTAACGTTATTAAAAGGAAAACACAAAGAGGGGCAATATTGATGATTGATTACGATAAACCAATATTGAAATTGGTAGGCTGTTGGGGAAGTTATGTAAATTCGATGATTTTGTCGAGTCTCTGGCCAACTCCACTTAAGTTTGATCACCTGAACTGATAATGAGAAATTCTCCAATAGCTTCCAAAATAAAAAGTTAAGCCTGAAACACGGCAACTGTCAATAAACAAATAAACGCGACGGTTGCTTATAAAGTTACCGAACTTACTCCAGTCTATTACCAATTAGATGTAGGCCTATCGGGTAAATTCTGCTGGCGAAGTAGGCTAAATTCGATGACTTTGTAGATACAAGTATTTGACCAAACTTCGATCGGTACGGTGAACTGACAAATGGGAACTTCCAAAATCAGTGACTGATTAGCGTATGCCTACACCGCGACAAGATGCAGTACCGATGACATGCTACTGCTTACAAAGTTACACCATGCACCCTGCACCATTCATGACCATTTCTGATTATGTGTGTTGGGTATAAAGCAAAGCTGCTACCACATGGCATGGGGCTGCATTCTATTCGTGCTCTATGATGTATTATCCAAAAATGCGAATTTGAGGAGCAACACCTACGGACCTAGCCTCGCCAAGGCGACTTCCCACTGCGAGAGATTTCTACTGACCGCTAGAAAAAGTGGGGAGATCTTATTCCATTGCTAAAACTAAAACCACGTCTCGTTTGTTTATCTAACGTCTTTGGGTTTGCAGCTTGCGGCGATGCTGACATGTCGAGTGTAAGCCTCGGATATGCTCGATGGGGCCCTGGTGACATGTGCCGTAATAACAGGAATCCTAATATTATGTTAGACAGACACGTCACACGGACTTATATTCTAGTTGTCAGATAGCCGTGAAGCCTCTCGGTTGAATCTTTCCGAGATTCACGGCTCAAATCGGCTAAATCAGATATTTCATTTATTTGGTGCCGCATCCAGGACATTTTATGTTGTAAATGTCCAAAAGGAAGTTATAAATAGAACTTTACTCTCACTTAATTTTTTTTTAAATTCTCATTTTAAACGTTTGCGAATAACAAATATTATTTAGTCAACTATCACGATTTACGTAATTATGATGAAATCAATGCAACTCTATATGGAATCACCCGGTCACCTGTTGTTTCTGAATACACGTATATTTTTAAAATAAAAGTATGACTTATCACTTATGACTCATCACTTATGATTTATCACTTATGACTTAGCCTATCACTTAACGTATATATTTTTTAATAAAAAATGAGCTTTTAGACATAATAATGTTTGTGTGAGTATCGGGGTAGTGTAGGGTAGGGGAGGGGAGAGTAATATTATTATTTATGACTTACCGTACTATTTATGACCTATTATTCTGGATTTGATATTTGAGTCTTATTATTTGGGATTTATTATTTTCAGACTTGCTATTTTGGAACTTTTATTTGGGTCTTATTATCCGGGGCTTACTATTCGGGACTTACTATACGGGGCTTACTATTCGGGACTTATTGTTTGGGCCTTCTAAATGGGGACTGATGATGTGGGACAAATGTGTGTGAGTATTGGGGTAGGAGTGGTGGATGGTATTACTATTATTATTTATGAATTTTATTATTCATGACTTACTTGGGACTTATTATTGTTCGGGTCTTATTGTTTGGGTCTTATTGCCCGGGACTTATTGTTTGGGACCTAATATTTGGGTCTTATGATTTGAGGCTTATGAATTATGACTTATGGATTATGACTTATCAACTATGATGTATGACTTATCACTTATGACTGACCACTTTTGACTCATCGCTTATTACTTATCGCTTATGACTTATCACTTAACACTTATCATATCTCCAATGACTTATGATATATCACTTATCACTTAGGCTAAAAACGTGCAAGATCCTTATCTGACTGAATTTGAAGTTATGTAAAATGATATACCGGTATACTATATAATACGGTATAATATCATATGATTGCACAATGAGGAATACCCGTCATTGACAATGTCTGGTGTCCGTTTATCACCCCCCCCCCCCTTCCCGCTCCCACACACACACTCTTCCATCCTAGACACGGATACACGGTGAACAATTCTGTAAATTGTACGGGAAATAGTTGGAGACTTTGCTGCTAGGTAATATGCCGTAACATTTACGGGTGGCCGTAGAACGAATTACGGCAAAAACCCAGTAAATTCATGGTTATTGACCGTAGAACATGTAATTTTACAGGCTATTTACCGTAAATTGTACCGAATATTACCTGGCAATAAATTTGCCAACAATTTCCCGTATTTTGTTACAGTGTAACACCAAGTTTCTTGTCAGCATGTCGTGAAAGTGTTGGTAATATTTCTGTCAACGACGCGCGACGTTTGACGCTATCTTGTGTAACCTATAGCTCTAATGTAGGCTCAACCTTGTAATGAGCCACCAGCGTTGACGATAATCTGTCAGTCATTCGCTAAAGTTTCCCTCCGAGAATTATCCAATTTGTCTAGAGGTTCAATGTCAAAGTAAAGACACCCGTTAACGACACCACTGAGTCTATTTGTTTCATGTCCATTAGTGGGATTACGCGTCACAACATTAAAGGTCACGTCGGGGTCACCTAATCACCGAATGTCAGGTTCAACTTCAGAACACCCACTGTTATCCAGATGAATTGAATATCTGTGGTCTCGACTCACCATGAAGTTCCTATATCCGTATCATATTGGATGTTGGTTTATAATAATGTTGTACGTACGTGTGGGGGATGTTCACGACGAGGAATGTCACTCTGTATTCCACATGTTGTGCATGATTTGATGATGAAGTCATTGCAGGGGTGTATCCAGGGGGTGCTCCGGTGCGGACACACCCCCCTTTTTTGATGACCCCCATGTTTCTCTGATATTGTGGAAAAAGGATAAAATAACAAAGACATACAGGAGCGTGTGCAGAAATTTCGGCAGGGAGGTCCGACATTAGATGAAATGTAGTGGTCGCTGTCCCGGGGAGTGGTCTAAGGGGAGAGTGTGTCTCCCTGTGAGAGATTTTCTCCAATGAGGAAGTGTGCTTAGATGCAAAATGATGCAATATTTTGCCATTTTTTAAGTAAATTAATTTTCATTATTTAGCACATCATTTTGGTTGGCGGCGAGCAGGGGGAACCTCCCCACCCCTGCACATGCCCCTGACACAGCTGGTTTTGGTTGTGTAATACAGTATCCAAAATGCACCAAAATGCCACGAAATATTGTTGAAAATGCCACAAGTTTCTGCGTGCACGCGATTGCGTGGAGTTTGGGCCAAAGCGCACCCCCATCAAAATTCGGGACCCACCCCTGCGTTATCAAGCAGATATCTGCGGTGTTTGTTTAAAAACATAAATCGTAAAGATTCGTAGTAATATCCCATAGGAAATATAAGACGGTGGTGTCAGGAAACATGTTATCAGACCCCGCGATTCTGATCACCTACAGTCTTCAATCTTCTATCTAGGGCATGGGGTCTGATCTATATAGACCCATTATTATGATCATGACCACAACACAAGTGCGTTCGACCATGTCGACTGCGTTGTGATGGTGATTCGATTACGAGTTGATGATGAATGTCCCGAGCACTGGCGTAGCTTGGGTGTCGAGAGTGTTGTGAGGGAGTGGGGGGGGGGGGGTATGTACCGAAAAGTGTACTAATTTACTTAAAAAACGCGAGTGTACCGACAAACCGCTTTTTAGACCAAACGTGCGAAAGAGGAGAGCGGCTATTCGATTTATGATTTGATTTGATTGCATCAGTTAGAGGTCTTCGTTTTAGAAGTCTTTCTTTTAGAGGTCTTCAGTCTCCGTTTTAAAGGTCTTCCTTTTAGAGGTCTTCTGTCTTCGTCTTCCTTTTAGAGACACCCCTAAAAGAACACAGGGAAATCGTGATAGCTTAAAGGAGAAATAAAGTCTGATCTATTAACAATGAAATAATAAAATGTGCAGGTGGACATATTCACCAAATAATATCCCAAAATATTGTTTACTTTGCGAATATTGCGAGATATTCCAATTTGAAAGTTCATAAAAATCAAGTAGGGTGCTGCCACTCTGATAAAGATCGTGGTGTCACCTGCCCACTTGTAATTGGAAAGCTTTTGTCCTTCTTTATGATTTGTTGTCAAATATTATTTAAAAAAGAAGGTATGCATACGTTCAAATCAAATTAATATTAATTTGATCTCTGCATGATAGGTTACACTGCAGTAATTCAGCACAAGAAGTGTATATATTGATATGTGCATTCATGGAAATTATAGATAGAGAAAACGGTGAAATACATTAAATTCCTACTACTAGGGGTTGTGTGACATCATAACTCGACTTACTCAAGTCTTTGACTTCACACTGGGTATAACTCGGGAAGGAAACAATAGCCTACTATGTTCGGACGAAATTTTGAAAAGATGTTTATAATACACGTAATCATGCTTCATATTTCATTGAAAAAAAAATTAAATAGGAATACAGGGAGGGTTTGCTGGGATTTCTTGTAACTGAACCATCAGGAAAGTCAGTAATAACTTTCAGTTTCACAGGTCCCTGCTTACAATAGAGCTCAACATTACCTACTAGACCAGTAAGCGATTATGCTTTGGCAAGTCCATGATACTGTCGTCATTATCGTCCCAGAGAGATGGATGCATGTGTTGGTTCCTGTTATGATGTTCTGTCTCATTTAGCGGAGACGTACGGTTGATGTTAGTGGTAATGGCGCGTAACGGTACTGGTAACGCCACATCTTGTTCGTGCCACATTTTGTTCGTGCTGCTTCGTTGCGTTGGCAAAGCAATCTGAAGCACCGTTGCCACTCTTTCGCTATTTAACCAAGATTTTGCTATTTCAACTCTAACCTTCAAAATTAACGGCAACTATTTTTTGTATTTTCGATTTTTCTTTCTATAAATTGGCTATTTTAAAACATGATGGTAATACGTATACATTCTTTTTGGTAAGATTGTAGCCAGCCCACATATATATTAATGTGGGGCAATTTCGAATTTGTGATGTACATGATCAGGTACACATTTTTTTAGGAGGTCGTGCAATCATGGATAGCATTTCCTAATGTTATCCTACGTGCGCCATATATAGAATTACATAGCCCGTGTTGCATCGTCAGTGTCACTAATTATAGGCCTAATGAAATTATAAAAACACATTTTATATGAATTATTATACGGTAACCATGTATAGCCCACTGATAACGTCACTGTACATCAATTTGTATAACAACTATGTTTATGTGAGTTCATCTATATTTTTTTCCGATCTCGGTTATTCTCTTTTTGGCCAAGTTTTTATAGGATAAAACTTGATTTTTCGGAATTGCAGAGTGGTCACATTGACTTCGAATGAGTGGTATGAAGAATGGGTTTCTCGGTATTTGGATCAGAGGTATACAAAGTTGACAACGGCGCCTTGTTTTCCTTCGTTGATCACTCACTTGTGATTGATCGGGTCAATTATTTATGTTTAAGAAGCTCAATTTCATACGAAAGCGATGATATTCCTACATAGGTGGCTTCTAATAGACCGGAGATATTGGTCTAGAGATATAAATATACAAAGAGTGCACACATATATTTATGTTGTCTTATACTGTGTCCTAACTACCTAATGAGGCGTGTAGGAGTGTTTGCCAACAAACGTCCGAACGAGAATAAATGTATATTGATTCAAACTAGATGAGCCTCTACGAACGGATATGAAATTATATTTTGTATGACCATTACTCATGCAGTCATGTAAACATATGAATACTATAATAGTATGTATTGATATTCTGCTGTTATATGCACTGGTGGGTCCAGTATTTCTCGGAGGAAGGGAGGTGGAAGCATTGACGCGGATCCTGGGGTGGGGGAAGGGGATACTCCCCCACTTTTTGAAGACACTCCCATTGACCGTAACATTTTCACACAGTAATGAAGTGAGTGATATGAGAACATTGAGGCCCCGTCCCCCCACTTTTGAAAACGGATCTACGCCCATGGGTAAAAGAGGCAACAATGCGTGCCGGAGGACCAACGACCATCTAGTTCCATCAACCACAAAAATCACTTGTGCGCAGAGCATGCAGAGTATACATGCGTTCACTTCCTTATAGACAATCAGTCTTAATTTTTTCTCTCCCAGTCTTCTTTATTTTTATCAACCAAAATGCGTCATTTTTGGGGGAAGAGAGCGACCCCTCCAGCTCCCTGCATCTGCTACTGATATGAAGTACCGGTATAGGCTATAGTGGTCTTTGCCTCTCCTGAGGGCCCTTCTTCCGTTGATCACAGCATCATCTCACGGGGTGTTGATTAGTGTGTGTGTGTGCGTGCGTGTGCGTGTGCGCGCGCGTGTGTGTGTGTTACGCACAGTGCATCCACAGCTAGCTAGATGTCGCCCGAAGCCCCGATCCAGATCACAAGCCATTCTTTGCTTACGAGATTGTAGCCATATTCTGACCTGTTTGCGAGGAATACCGTATATTGTTGATCAAAACCGCACGTACCGGTACTAGGCCCAGATATAAAATGTTAATAAGAAATAAAAACTAAAACATTGCCCATAATATAATACAGATGTCATGGGCAGGGGGTGATAGGAGGGAAGGGTAGAATCCCAATGTTCACGGTGTCATGCTGGATGATTACAAATGTTCCCAAGGTACACGATTTTCCGTGTCCAGTGTACCATGCAGGGAAATGAGGCTAGTAGCAACTGTATCATTTCCATGTTCATACATAGCACAAAGAGCACAGTATGTCAGATATCTGTGAAGTATGTTGATTATATATAGGCTACTACCCTTATGCCAAACCGAGAATGAACTTAATCAAAACTAATCTACCTTACCTGTTTGATACAAGAATATTCATTTATGTAATGGTCAGTAAACCGTACGGTTTATCTCGATAAGTATGTTCTCATATCAGTTAAATGTACCGGCCAGGATGTTATTTGTCATGTCATGTTTGATCGGATTCGTACATGATGATTCAGTTTTTGCACGCGCGCTATCACCTATCACCGGGACGTGAGTAGCTTTGAGGTGCATGCCGGGTGTAACAATATTTTATAGATTCATTATGAATATGTTATATTATAAAGTCAATAAATAATGGTTATAATTGTCAATATGTAGCCTATAGGTTATTTTATAAAGTCAATATATATAGGTTATGTTATTGTCATTAATGTAAACGGTTGAACTAAAAAACAATAAAATACATCAAACTTACAACTCGTAGTTCATGTGTGACGTCATAGATTTGCTTCAAGTCTTCAACTTGTCAAATTAAAAAATATTTGATACTCTATTCATTCAAAAGATCAAGAAAATCAATCTAAACGATTGAGATCAGGGACCAATCGAAATTTGGATTGAAAAAACATTTAAATCGATTAGGATTGATTCTAAATCTATTAGATCAAATATTTCAATCGTATTTCAATGGTAATTTAGATTCGTCCTCGATCTCAATCTTTTGAACTAAGAGAGTAACTCGAAAAATAAAAAGATTTTTGAATGCGGTCTTCGGTGAAATACTTGTATTTCAGTGGCAGTGGCGGATCCAGGGAGTAACACAGGGGCGATCGCCCAGTGATATTTGAGTGTATTTGAGCACATGCCATCATTCCCCCCCCCCCTCCCCCTAGAATTCGTGATTTCCACTACTCGGGCAGAGTGACCCTTTTCATATACTTGAGTCACTTCAGACCTCCTGCAGTCAGCCTGAGCACAAGAAGGCATTATCAATGTGGTTCATCATACTCTCTGCGTGAGGAGTTAGTATACTGGACATGTGAACACAAATTTATTTCGGATTCAGAAGCTTCTAGCCAAACATCTCTCTCACGGGGTGAAACAAATTAATATAAATCCATAAAACCTAAAATTGGGAAATGAATTTTGGGATCACAAATAGGGCCTCGGGTGGTCGACCTCTCGACAGCCACTATCGGAACACCTGGGGGCGTTCAACGAAATTTTACCTTAAACAAACATGCACAAATTTGTCCATATTTGTCGCTCAATCAGGGTCGTCGATCACCGCAAAGAGTTGGTCTGCATCAACTAGAATGGAGATCAAAGTATTATTACGGGTGAATGACCGATTGTGAAATAGAGGGCGTAGTCAAAGATTCTGGTATTTATAAAGATGCGACAGCTCGCTGAAAGACCATAGAGCTAAATAATTTAGCTAAATAATTTGGTGTCTGAGGAGTGGGGACGCCATGTTTGTCTGCGTAACGGTGTACGCAGTATGAACCTAATTTATAATTTAGCTCTATGCATGGTGAAGACGCACTGGATGCTATGTATGCGCATAGAGGGCGCACTAATACCCAGTATAGAGGGCGCACTAATACCCAGTATAGAGGGCGCACTAATACCCAGTATTGCGCATATGCAGAAGAAACAGTAAACTGCGCAACTGACAGAATATTCTACGTATATATAATATATATGTGTATATATATATATATATATTGTCGTGTGACGTTTTGACTACCCTAATTCTTCTTCGGCTGAGGAAAGTCTCAGGGAAGACCGAAAATTTCCGTGATACATTTTACATTCTGCGTACTCCTTATATGTCAACCAGGAGTGTCAAGTTTTGTGCATCTGAGTTGACTTTGACGTACTACAGTTTGTGGTGCAGAGCACTGTGATGAATAGTTCGCCTGATACTAGGCTAATAGCCTCGTATGTCGGTTAAATCAACATTCGCCATCGATGGATCATATTCTCGGAGACTGAACATTGGATGAATTTTAGATTAATTTTTCATTTCGATGGGATTAGAGGACAACTGGCTCGAAACGGTCCGCCAACCTCAAAGAATTTTCGTGGAATTGAATTATGGTATTAGGCTTAGCCGCGGGATGCATTCTATAGATAGAATGTTTCATGTGTGCTAAATGTTATGTCTCCCTCGGCGGCGTTACCATCCCAATTAGCACAGTGTGGCTTATGTAAACATCACCTACCGGTACGAAAATCTAGACTCACAATGTAAACGACTGGAATTCACTCTGCTATCCTGACTATATATGAAGAGTTACTAGAGTGATCACTTTTCAAACGAGCGAAATTTCCCTCTTGTACTGATGTAGTGAAACTTATGACTTATGTGGGGGTGCCTAATATAATGCCACAACAACTGCATAGTGGCGGAGCTAGGAGTTTCGGTCAGAGGGGACAGGGTAGTGATTTAAGGCGCTTTTTATGTCAGCTAAATAGGGCGCCAAATAGCTGAAAAGGGTTCATGTACTAACCACGATAAATACCCATACCTAGTATGGGGTCAATTGCCGTTTTCCCTATCAGATGATTGTGTTCACACCATTGTCAATGTTTTACATCTGTTCACCTCAGATGACATTTGATCTCTATGCACCAACCTCGGGGAATATGTACTCACTGTGATAAACACACATAGCGAGTATGAACTCAATTCAAGGTTGCTATATCAAGTGATGGTATTTTCGAGGCTTTTAGTTTTTTACTTATGTTGACCTCAGATGATTTCAACCTCCACATGCCAAATATGAGCTCAATTTAAGTTTGCCTAAGTATCCACTTATAGTGCTTACAAGGTTGCCAGTGCTTGATCTTTGTTGACCTCAGATGACCTTTGCCCTACTGTCGTGTAACGATATGACGACCCTAATTTCCTTGGCTGATTTTGGTAGTAGGCCTGGATCTTGCCCGACCGCCCTCTATAGCTACGTAGTTTTCAGCATTGTTTTACGTTGATTCGTCCGAG
>JAODUJ010166511.1:0-10875 GCA_027564615.1 Psolus chitonoides
AATGTGAAGAATGAGACTAAGTCACAAGTCAAGAGGTCAAGTCCTTTGTATAAGTTAAGCCCATTTTGTGGGGATGACGGACTCGTTCGTGTAGGTGGTCGTTTGTGGTCTGCTCCTGTTTCTGAAGAGTTGCGTCACCCTATAGTGTTGCCGAAAGGAAATAATGTTGTCGATCTCATTATTCGTCATTATCATTACTTGTCTGGACATTCAGGACAGGAGTATGTCCTTTCGCTCATTAGAGAGCGATTCTGGCTTATTAAGGCTAGACCAGGGGTTCGCAAGGTATTGCGAGATTGCGTCATCTGTAAGCGTTTGTACTCGAAACCATCGGTACAGAAAATGGCGAATCTGCCAGTCGACAGGACGTTGCCAAATAAACCTCCTTTCAGTTATGTTGGCGTGGATTACTTCGGTCCCTTTTTTATAAAGGTTGGTCGTAGTAGAGTCAAGAGATATGGGTGTCTGTTTACTTGCTTATCCATAAGGGCAATCCACATTGAAGTTTCTAGTAGCTTAGACACGGATTCGTTCGTTAATGCGTTGCAACGGTTTGTGTGTCGTAGGGGTTACCTGTTGAGATCCGCTCTGATAACGGGACAAATTTTGTTGGGGCGCAACGTGAGTTGAAGAAAATGATTCAAGGGTGGAATCAAAGAGCTATCCATGAGTTCCTCCTGCAGAAGGAAATTAGGTGGAAGTTTAACCCCCCTTACGCTTCGCACATGGGTGGAGTGTGGGAAAGGCAAATTCGTACGGTTAGGAAGTTGGTGAATTCAATAAGTAAGGAACAGGTTCTTGATGAAGAAGGTCTCTCTACTTTGATGTGTGTTGTAGAGTCCATTGTTAATGGTCGACCCATCACAGTGGTTTCAAGTGATTTGAAGGATCCAGAACCGCTAACCCCCAATCACCTACTTCTTCTTAGGTCAGGTACTGCGTTCCTTCATGACGACTACGTCAAGGGGGACACGTACAGTAGGAAACGATGGAGAAGGGTCCACTACTTAGCTAACATATTTTGGAAAAGGTGGGTTCGTGAGTATCTGCCCACGTTGCAGCGGCGGCAAAAATGGATCGAACCAAGTAGATCTATAGAGGTGGGGGATATTGTTTTAGTGGTCGATGGGGCATTACCTAGGAATACTTGGCTTCTTGGACGTGTAGTCGAAGCTTTCAGAGGGGACGACAAGTTGGTTAGAATCGCGAAAATCCGAACTAAGTCAGGAACGCTAATTAGGCCAATTAGCAAATTGTGTTTGTTAGAATCTGTTGAGAAGGCAGAGGCAGAAGTTTCTGATGCATGAAACTGACTTACCTGGAGGATTATAGTAGCGAGTTCTTTATTATGTATTAAGTAGGCGTATAGTATGTTATGTACCTTTTAGCGTTCAATGTTCGTCATAACATCTGATGGGTTCGTTGAAGGGTTAATCGTTGTTTATTCCGACCAAGTAAGGAAGAGGATGTAAATGTTGGAAGGTGACATTTAGGGGCAGGTATGTAGGTCGGAATTTAGCTCATTGCATAGAGGGCGTCAACAATTCTAGTGTTCGCGATATCGCCAGCTATCAAGTTTGCTAACACTCCGCTACAAGACATTTTTACCGTCGGTTTGGAGTTGCACTAATGAGGCCCAATGTCGTAAGTTTACGTTCTTATTTATTCATTTCTGTATTGTTAGTTTAAAAGTTGATACGTTGATGTTTGAGAATCATCACTACAGATGTATTATACATCGGTAGGGTGTATTTGAGATTTCGTTCTATTTCTGTTTAATCTCTGTATTGCGTATATAACCGTAGTGTGACGTAATATCATTGCTTGAGTTTGCCGTAAAACATTAGGAAATACCACTCGTAATTACTTTAATTGGGTAAATATCGATTGTATACTAAATTGTTAAGATTGAACCACACACATCCGCACACATTCGCCACTATATATTCTTCGCCACGTCATTTATGTGTTACGACATCACAGTTAATATACGGAATCATTGTGTATTATGTTATAGGTTATCGAGACTGAGTGCGTTCAATACAAGGGATCAAAGGTTATCAATTTTTCGTTGTGCTTTCTCCGAGCCAAAGTGTATGATTTGATGACAGTTGCTTGGCGACGATGTCTGATAACGAAGGCAATCAGGATATAACATATTGGAAAAAATCCCGTGCGGGGATAAAGGAAATTAACGAGGTTATGTAATTCGATGAAGGATTTGATGCTATTGGACGGCAATGTTGAAGAGTTGAAAGTAAAGTTAACTGCCGTTGTTCGTGTATAGGAGATTAATGTTGTAAACGATACCGTGAAGGCACAGCTACAGGACGATTATGAGAAAGAGGAAGCTGACCTCTATATCGCTGCTTTAGAGGGGAGCATCCGAGGAGTGGCGGATAAGGGGGAGCATCCGAGGAGTGGCGGATAAGGCCAGTGCGTGGGTAGCCGAGAAAGAAAGGAATAATACGAGCGTGAATCCTGACGACGACAGTCTCTGGGTTAATACTGAAGGCGGAAGCAATGAAAGCGGCCCTGGACGTAGAGAAGGAGCGTCGTAATCAGAGGAGTTAAGTTTAAAACAACGATGGGAATTATTGGATCTGAAGACAGATTAATATTGCAGAGGCTGAAGAAGCGGTCTATCGGGCGGGAACATCGGAAACAGATTCCCAGCACTACAAAATACTCCGAAAACGGGTCGGTGGACAAAATGACGGTATAGAAGTTAGGTGAGACAAAGCTCAATCCCCTGGCACCTGATTGGCAAGCTGATTGACAAACGACGGATTCTGCTTGTTGGAAGCTATCCAACTACCCGTGCAGTTGATGACGTATGACGGAGACCCCATACAGTTTTGGGTGTTTTTCAGATCTTTCGAAAACAACGTCCACAATTCTATGCCAGATGACAATGCAATGTTATGTTATGTTATGGATCCAGCTGAGGGATATAAAAGGTCTCTCGAATTATTGAAAGGTAGGTTTGGGAATAGTCATGTGATCGCTGAAGCATGGATGCAAAGGGTAATTCATGGGCCCCCAATTGGTTCCGGTGACAGAAACGCACTGAGGGCGTTTGCCGATGATTTAAAGAGCTGTGGGGAGACACTGAAAGCGATGGGCTATGAGACCGAAATCAACACTCAGTCAAACTTGTTCAATATTGTAGAACGGTTACCGGGTCACTTAAAGGGGAGGTGGGTAAGGACTGTCAGAAGTATAAGGAAGCAAGAAAGGTCCCCGGGAATTGAAGATCTGATCGACTTTGTCGGTGATGTCGCCGAAGAGGCGACAGATCCGGTGTATGGCAAATTGACGTTTGCCAACAGGGATAATAAATTCACCAGGAACCCAGGTAAAGGAACTGGAGGTTCACAGTCATCTGGGAAGCCCCCTTTTAAGGCTACATATAGCACGTCCACATATGACAGGGCTGCCCAAAGTCAAAAATGTTTGATGTGTCAGGGGGACCACACATTGTTTTCTTGTACTGAATTCAAGAGCAAAAAACCAGAAGAAAGGTTTAAATTCGCTAAGGAAGCAAGGTTATGTTATAATTGCCTAAGACCTGGGCATGTTACTAGTAGTTGTTCTCTACACAGAACTTGTACTGTCGAAGGATGCGGGAGGAAACATACGAAGTTTCTTCACTTATCCAGAGCTCCCCGTTCAGGTCAAACTGAGGGGAACAGGGTCCAGGCTGAGGTAAAGGGTGAAACTTTAGTTACCGATGTAACATGTAGTGTCACTGGGGCCGGGGTATGTAAAACAGCGTTGCCTGTCGTTCCTGTTCAGGTTAAGGCGCCCGACAGGCGTGAGGTAATTCTAACATATGCACTACTGGATAACGGCTCCACCAGTACCTTCTGTACTAATCGGTTGACGGAACAATTAGGGTTGAATGGGCAAAAAACTAAATTGTCGCTAACTACGTTTGATAGCAAAAACAGGCCAACGGACACCACCGTTGTCAGTCTTGAAGTGAAGGGTATTGGTGGTGGTCCAGCGATTGCGCTACCTAAGGTGTACACAAAGAACAAACTTAATATTGATGGTTCTAATATTGCGAAGCAAAGCGATGTCAATAAGTGGCCACATCTCGCCGAAATTGAAATTCCGGTGGTAAATGTTGACGAGATAGGCATATTAATAGGCCAAGATTGTCCTGAGGTATTGATGCCTTTGGATTTAAGGAAGGGACCAAAGGGCTCCCCATTTGCCGTCAAAACCCAGCTGGGCTGGGTAGTGAATGGTCCGATGGGCAAAACAACGAAACATGTCGCGTCAGCTAATTTCGTCGAAGTAGACAGGGCGCTTGAGAAACAATTATGCCGGTTTTGGAAGCTCGATGCGAGTGAAACCATGCTTGACGACCAAATGGCAATGTCGGTGAATGATAAGCGCGCACTCAGCATCTGGCAGGATACCATCAAATTAGAAAATGGGCACTACGAGGTATCGATACCATTTGGGAGCGATAAACCCAGCTTTCCCCCAAATAAGACAGTCGCTGAGCATAGGCGATGAAGAGAAGGTTGATTAAGAACCCCGAATTGCGTGCTCAGTACGAAAAGGGCATGCAAGAATTATTGGATCTAGGATACGCTGAGCCAGTGGCGCGCGAGGAATCTGATAGTTCCGATAATCCAGTGTGGTACTTGCCGCACCACCCGGTGTACCACCCCAGGAAACCTGACAAAGTGAGAATCGTGTTCGATTGTGCCGCCACCCACAAGGGTACTTCGCTTGATAATGAGATACTGCAAGGTCCTGATCTAAATAATAAGTTGCTTGGTGTTCTTCTGAGGTTTAGAAGGGAGTCGGTGGCATTAATGGCAGACGTGAAAGCGATGTTTCACCAAGTGAAGGTACCACCAAACGAAAGGGACGTATTGGGGTTCCTCTGGTGGCCTGATGGTGACTTAAGTTGTATGCCGCAGGTGTATCGAATGACGGTACATCTGTTCGGTGGGACGTGGAGTCCCAGCTGTTGCAGTTTTGCGCTGCGCCATACGGCGTTACAGAATCAGGCGTCGTTTAAGCCTGAAACGGTCAAATCGGTACTTGAAGATTTTTACGTTGACGATTGTCTGACATCTGTAGATAACGAAGACAACGCTATTGAGCTTGCAAAGGAGTTGCGTGAAATACTGTCAAGAGGCGGGTTCAGTTTGACGAAATGGCTCAGTAATAGCCACCAGGTAGTGAAGTCTATACCTGTAGAATATAGGGCAAAGGAGGTCAAGGGCCTTGACTTTAACTTTGAAGCGTTGCCGACAGAGAGGGTCTTAGGTGTGTTTTGGGACGTAGAACGGGATTGTTTTGGGTTTAGGATATCGCCTAAAGACAAACCGATAACAAAACGTGGGGTTTTGAGTATAGTCAGTTCTACATATGATCCTCAAGGGTTTGTTAGCCCATATGTTTTGAAGGCAAAGATACTCATCCAAGAGTTGAGTCGAAGGAAAATCGGCTGGGATGAACCTATTCCAGATGACATGTTGGATGACTGGCGACGCTGGAAGGATGACTTGGTGAAACTAGAACGGTTCAGAATGAAACGATGCCTCAAACCCAGTGACTTTGGAAGAGTCGTGGAGTACCAACTTCACCACTTTGCCGATGCATCCCAAGTCGCGTACGGCTCCATGTCGTTTCTGGGAATGAATAACTCTGAAGGCAAGGTCGAGGTGAGCTTGTTGATGGCGAAGTCACGCCTGGCTCCAATTAAGACGATGACGATACCGAGGCTAGAGCTTTCCGCTGCTACGCTGTCAGTTAAGATGGATGTGATGATTCGTCGAGAGTTGGGTCTCCCAGTAGTAGACTCCGTTTTCTGGACTGACAGTATGTTGGTATTACAGTATGTAAAGAACGTGGACAAGAGGTTTCAGACCTTTGTCGCGAATAGAATATCCGCTATCCATGAAGGGTCTACGCCTTCCCAATGGCGACACGTTGATACGAAGTCGAATCCTGCAGACGACATCTCGAGAGGGTTGACAGCCGATGAGCTATTGACGAGTGAAAGATGGTTACATGGTCCAGAATTTCTGACGCTAACGATGGATCAGTGGCCCGGGGAAACGATGGTTGACGCGATAGGAGACGATGATCTGGAGGTAAAGAAGGACAAGGCGATGGCTCAGTCTTGCCTCTCGATTGCTGAGGACTCCGCAGCAGTTATCGATGCACTACTTTCGAGATGCTCGTCGTGGTTTGAATTGAAAAGGAAAGTAGCATGGATTATGCGGGCAAAGAATTGGTTGACGTGTAAAGCAAAGGGAAAAACTCTTCCTGATATGAAAGGGCCATTGTCAGTGGATGAACTGAGAGGAGCAGAAGGTAGTATATTGAAATACGTACAGCAGCAATCTTTTCCTGAGGAGCTCAAAACTCTGACGGGGAATGTGAAGAATGAGACTAAGTCACAAGTCAAGAGGTCAAGTCCTTTGTATAAGTTAAGCCCATTTTGTGGGGATGAGGGACTCGTTCGTGTAGGTGGTCGTTTGTGGTCTGCTCCTGTTTCTGAAGAGTTGCGTCACCCTATAGTGTTGCCTAAAGGAAATAATGTTGTCGATCTCATTATTCGTCATTATCATTACTTGTCTGGACATTCGGGACAGGAGTATGTCCTTTCGCTCATTAGAGAGAGATTCCGGCTTATTAAGGCTAGACCAGGGGTTCGCAAGGTATTGCGAGATTGCGTCACCTGTAAGCGTTGTACTCGAAACCATCGGTACAGAAAATGGCGAATCTGCCAGTCGACAGGACGTTGCCAAATAAACCTCCTTTTAGTTATGTTGGCGTGGATTACTTCGGTCCCTTTTCGATAAAGGTTGGTCGTAGTAGAGTCAAGAGATTCCCACTCATGCCTTACCTCATTAACTCCAGACACGACATTTTTTGTAAACATATCTTACCGGACTAAGGTCAGTACATATAGGCCTACTAGGCTCGGAAGGTGTGCAGACGTGAACACTGCAATGTAAGTCTGCTGCAATCCTTCTCGCCGTGAAAGTGGTGGTCACCATGCATACGGAAATTAATCTTCCCCTCGTTTTTCCTTGTTGCGAGACGGCAACAGGTCCCATTTTAAAGTCTTCGGCATGACTCGGCCGGGATTTGAAGCCCGGACTCCCGGATGGAAATCAGACGCTCAACCATTTTAGCTAACCACTCGGAAGTTTGCCGGCAGTTAGTCAACACGTCTTTACTAGTTCACACGTAGACAAGGGCGGACTGGTATAAAAAACTGCCACCGGGAGTTTTCATCATGAGGGGCCCCCAATACATACCATATTCGAAAAGAACATACGAAGGGCCCCCGAATAGCATATGAAGGATCCCCGAGGTCCCCCAACATAGGTGTAGTAAGTAAGTAAGTAACACTTTATTGCTCCAAAATGATAATTCTATGAATTATTAAAGATATCAGAAAATATAAAAATAAGGCCTACATACAAATAATATGGTAAAAGCTGCTACCCGGGTTGTTCTAGCGCGTGTCATAATAGCTGTTATGTAACGGATAAAATGTACACAACAACAATAACAACAACGACAATAGCGTCAGTCTCTGTTCCCTCTATGTGCCCTTCTCCTGCCGGACCCCCGGTTGATGACGAGTTAAATACATTTTCAACAAAATCTGTACCGCAGTTGTTGATGGTTTTGCAGTTTCTGTGTTCGTTGTATGGAAGAATTATTCATTGGTTTTGTTTCCGCACGGCTACTATGCAGTAGTGACGGACAGGATGTTACCATCTCTCACATCATTTACATAAGTGGCTAAAGACTGAGAGTTTACAGTTTACAGTTTTTGCCGGCCTTGGTTCCGGTCTCGACACCCTGTGATCTGGGTCTTGGTCTCGGTTGCGGACCCTTCGGGTCTCGAAAAAGTCGCCCGTCTCGAACCGAGACAAGCAAATTTATTCCATTATTTTTCTTATTATATGTTTTTTAGTTGATTTTATTTGATAATTTTCATCATCAAGATTACTCAGCAATTGTTTTCATTTATCATTTTACATGTTTGTAGAAGTCTGATCGTGTAATCAAAATAAGCTATTCCACTGTGTCTGATCAGTAACATTTTGACGCTAATAGACTTTTGCGTATGCAGAGCAAATGTGTCTTTATTTTCAGTGGGATAGCACAGTGAGCCAGTGATGTAGGTCTCGGTCTCGAGACCGGTCTCAAGACCAATTTTCACCGGTCTCGGTCTCTCGATTCAGTCTTCGACTTGCTGGTCTCGACTATGCCACTGCCGAATACTAGTTGGGAAGAGAAGGATAATGCCGCTGTTCATCCACAACCACACAGCTTCAGAGTTCCTTGATGAACTGTCATGGCTTCCTGAACCCATAGAAACCCATATATATATATATATATCTAACCTGGACCACCCCAGATCTCGATTTCATGGAAGAACTCGTTTCGGAAGTCGAGTTGTCCATTTCTTGTGCTCGTAAAATGGGCGAAGTATTTTCTGGAGGAGACGAAGGTCGGTTGAACCCAGTAGGTCGAATAGTAGTCTCCACCAGATCCGGGCGTGTCCTGGTCTGCAAGAAAGGTGATGTCGTAACTCTTGTTGCGACCGACACCCTAGAGTGAAAGAAAAAAATAAAATAAAATATAATATAATTGTATAGAAAGTCCTGAGCTTGGGGTTCGAGATTCCGGCAAGTCTAGATCTGGCCATGGAAGATGGCAAGGGGTACAATTGTACCCAGTTATCCCCCTGTCATCTCGAATGCTTAGTCCTCAGCATTGCATGTCATTTGACCGGTTAATATGTTATATATACTATGATGTACATTGTCTATAAAGTCGCTGCACATAAGTTGTCGAATATGAAACACATACAGTTATAAACATATTAAAGTGGCGTATCACGTTTCTCATGCATTTTGCAACTAAATTTGTAAACAAACTGGTTTTCTGCGTCACATGGATGCTTGTGGTAGGACTAGCATAATTTGTTAACTCAGCCTGACCATTAGCTGTGGGCAGCAGCTCTACCGATCATCGAGTATCTCTTTCCGTTCGCGATATAGTTAGTTAGTTAGTTAGTTTCCGGTAGTGTGTAATAAACGCGGATATTGGTGGCGCTATTACACAATGAACACACACTTGAGCATGTAAAGAGTTTAATCAGTCCGTTCGTTGGCCCGCAGCTTCCGAGATCTGATCGAGCTATTTACCTGAGTAATAAGTGATTGACCAAATATTATCTCGTAAATATTCCATTTTGACTTTCAATCCCGTTTTGAAGCTACACCTTTTCAAACTTATATTTAGCAAATAGTTACCTCGCAACAAATGACATCACTAAAATATATAATGTAGGTACGGTTTGCAGCATACGCCTGACATACAGACCACTCCTGTACCTACGTTAGTCAGTTTGATTTTTGTTATCAAAATCCGGACATATGCTGTCATTTTTCAAAAATCATACAATAAAAACTGCTTCAACCAAGGATAAATGACTACTTCATATTGAGGAACATATACAAATATCAGGACATCTTTAAATAATTTCGATGTCATTTTTATGTGCATAACACGGGTCCATATTAGGATATTGTTAATCGACTCACTATAACAGCTATTTCTATGTAATTTGGGGAATAATTATCGATACCTGTGCTTAGACCTTTCGTTTGCAGAGTCAGGACAGTAACGCCAAACGGCAACACCAGTTATCGTAATCGCAATCGCACTAAACACAGGCAATCGTCTGAGTAGCAGGTGTGCAAGTAGTAACGTATGAAACGCATACTTTACATAGAGAGGATTTTAAAGATTCTTCAGATAGAAAGAAAATTAACTTAATACAAAATATTCTTAACCAATGATCAAACAAACAAAGTTTTTCATAATGAAAATATAATACTGTCGCACCTGTTCTTGTAGCCATAGCGGAAAATTTCTCCCATTCAAATCAAAATATGAGAACTGTTCTCCGCCACCGTAGACGTGTTCGTCACTTCCGGTCGAGGTCAGACGAAACCATAATCTGTTGATTTCTACCGGTACATGGGTCACGTTTATGTAAGTCAACCCATCTCGATCGAATATCATTACCGACACCTGAAACAAAGAACATCATAAGACGCGAGAACGGTTAAATGTTAAAACAAGAGCCCAATGGGCACTATTGTTTCCTGCTGGATGAATTGAAACTGTGAGGAGCATACAAACAAAATATGAGCTCAATTGAAGTTTGCCCATTGTGGTTACAAGGTGTTCAGTGATTGATATCTGCTGACCTCAAATGACCTACACTAGAAACAACATAAAACATTTACTAATTGAAAAACCAGCACTCAGAGAGTGCATATACCTACACCGACTGACACCAATAAGCCTTGGCCGCAACCACAAATGCTAGTTTTACTACCTGCACTTTACCACACACTACTGCTACAAAATCACAAACTGTATTCGGACCCCCCCCCCACCCCCTACTATATAGCAAAATTACTACTCACAAGTCCATGGCTCCAATCCCAAACCTGGTCGACAACAAAACGGACATCACTAAAATACTACGTGCTGAAACAAACAGAACCAGAAGGCAAGTGCTGACAATGCCCTTCGTTATCACTAGCCCACACGCCGTCTTCACACACATGTGCATTTCTCTGGGCTAATATCAATCAGCCGACCGGGCTCACACAAGAGGAACAACACAGCAGCTTATCCCCGCACTAGTGGGTGTCAATAGACTGACTACGTCACAGGTAAACATGCTAATTGACCCCTTGACATCAGCAGCCAGCAGTACGCATGCCAACTGACCTCATGCTACACGTAAACAATACACGCGACAGAGCGACTGTCGATTAGCCTCTACAGTTTGTT
>JAODUJ010166622.1:0-10873 GCA_027564615.1 Psolus chitonoides
GGGGGGTGCAGAGGGAAGGGAGGGTGAGGATCAATACAATGGTCCTTTGCCAATTCCAAAGGGATTTCATCTTGGGTGAAGAGGGAACACAGTGTCTAGGTTCCATCCATAATATTTTTAAATTTTTAAATCCCATGGCCTTGACATATTGAAGTATTTCCAATATAACCATGTCAAAAGTTTCCAATTACCTGGGGCCGGATTCACAAAGACTTGCATAAGTGGTATTCACAAACCTTGCATGTGAAGCTATGGGGTGAAAAGATGCCCATATAGTAATAGTGCAGTGCTGAGCATTTCATGGGCAATTATTTCATTATTGATTCTCAAAAGTGTCCTTGACAGTCTCAAAGTTTTCCCACCCTTAACTAACCTATATTAACACATGCACTTATCTAGTTATTTGACAGTTAAATGACGTTTCACTATATTTGTTACACTTGAACAGATGCTAGGAATGATTGCTTTATCACTTGTTGACAATAACTGTGTTTAATAACCAATTGTTGTTTACTTTCAGTAACGAATTGTTGTTAACAATGAAGCATAGTGCAACAAAAAAGTTTCACTTTACGACTATTGTGCAGCCTACACTAGAGAATACAGTAGTTTGACCTTCTGAATTCAGTGATGCTTGGATCATATAACAAGAAAGCCACTTGGGCTTTGTGATTCCTTGCCTTAGATTTAAAACATGATACCATGAGCATAATTGGAGGTTGTCAATGTTTGAACTCTGTTGACCTCAGACGACCATTAGTCTCCACAAAATAGGTATCAACAACTCATAAATACCATACAAACGATGTATGAGTTCAATCGAAATTTGCTTTGAGTCAAGTTATGGGGTTTTACAAGTTTTCAGTGTTTGACCTCTGTTGACCTCAAGTGACCTTCAACCTCCACCAAAATTGATAGAGCTTATGAATTTACTATTAAAGTCCTACATATATCAAGTATGAGCTCAATCAAAGTTTGCCTTGTTAACTAATTATGGAACAGTATTTGACTAAGTTTTCAGTATTTGACCTCTGATAACCTCAGAAGACCTTCGACATCCACGAAAACAGGGATCATGTCTAAAACTATGGAGTTTACCCTATCAAGCTATTGTTCTCACAAGGTTTTCAATGTTTGACCTTTGCTGACCTCATACGACCTTTGACATTCACCAAAAACAATAGGGATCATGTACTCACTATGTGTAATCTACTTTCCAAGTATGTCAGAGATCTAAACTTGCATTAATCACTTATCGTGTTCACAGGCTGCATCACAGACACACAACCAGGTGTGTATAGATTCTTTTTGCTTCTGGTCATGGATATAAAAGAATATCAAAGGCTCTTTTCTCTCACCAGTCAATCCACATCTGCAGTACTCATCATCATCATCATGAGGTGCATTCTTCTCAAAGAAGGACAGCTGTCATGCATCTCCACCTCTTGAGTAATCCTTTGGCCCTATCCTGCAATCCCTGTCCAGTCTTTCACGTTCTGCGTCCATTGTATTCATGGTCTTTCTCTTGGTCTTAAACTAGGTAACCTTCCTTCCATTATTAGACGCGCATATTGTTTTTCTCACTATCATCTTCTTATTCCTTCCGCTACTCATGTTAGGGGTCGCCACAGTGGATCATCCATCTCCATCTCCTTCTGTCCTTCACATCTTCCTCTGTAACATCAACATAAACCTCCTCTTTTTCGACCTTCCTCTTCTCCTCCTCCCTGGCAGCTCCACCCTCAGCATCCTTTTTCCGATATACCCCGCATCACTCCTCTGCACAACACATGTCCAAACCATCTCAATCTCGCCTCTCTCACTTTGTCTCCAAACCATCCTACATGCACTGTCCCTCTGATAAACACATTTCCGATCCTGTCCATCCTCATCACTCCCAATGAAAATGCAGCAATTTCAACTCTGTCACCTCCAGCTCTGCCTCGGGTCTTTTGGTCAGTGTCATAATCTCCATGCCATACAACATAGCCATGTGACCCAGAAATGACATTTTCCTCTCCATGGTTTTTTCTCAAGATGTCTTTCCTCATTTATCATATTATTAGGGACATGTGTATGTTGTATATATTCATTATATGGTTGCCATGGTATTTTCAATATTCTTCTCCAAGTCCACATTTCAAATGCAATCAGCTTTTTCATCATAAGTTTTGAAATGGTCCAGGTCTCACAGCCATATTCGGGGTAGAAAAAACAGTTTCCCTAAACTTTCCTGTAACAATTAACAGGTAACAAATATTTCAATTGTTTTAATGTTCAAATGTATAGGATGGGAACCTCTTTTGAGCCACCTATGAACAAATTAATATTTTTCAACAGAAATCATCGTTTTGGGAAAAAACATTGGTTTTTTTTACCCCAAAAAAAAGATGTGGGGTAAAAATCAACAACATTGACGGAAAAAATGGTGTTGAATTAAACCGGAATGAGCCTGTTGGCCTCATCGACGAAGAGCAGTTGTACTGCCCAGGGCGAAGTGGAAGCACTTCTACCAATCTTTTAACACTGACTCTGAGTACCAAAGCAAGATGGCAGTAGGTACCAATTTCTCTGGCTAATTGACTGGGCCTAGAATCAAACCCAGACCTCCTGCGAGGTGGATGCTCTAACAACTAGACCATGCAGTCGGTAATTGGCAATTCTAGCTATTTCAGTTCTCTTTGTTATTTCTTCATCTGATTTGCCCTTTTCATGCAGGGTTTGACCAAGATATATACAAACATTTGAACTTCTATTTTTCTATTTCTGCATCATACATTTTCAATCTAAATAGGGGAGTTATTGCTTGTCTGCCATAGACTAGGCACTGGGATTTTGCGTGATTTGAAACAGCAAAATATGAGGCCCTTTTTGTTATATGCGGGAAAATTATTGAAAAAGTCAAATTGCCTGATTGTGTGCTTTTCATTGTTTCAATGTATCGAATACATTGAAGTAGGCTGTTTGATCAGTGTACATCGTTTATTCTCCTATTCGGGGTTCTATTACAGGTGTTTATAAACCAATTTGGATTGAATTTTACAACTTCCTGAAGCTAAGCGAATCATCTTTTTATGCTGAGTTATTGATCAGTTCTTGTTGTTTATTGGTGAATTTATATTGAAAAATTTGTTTTTCAGCAGAATCCCAAAATGCGTGATGGAACCCAAAATGTGTGATTTTGGCACGATTTGCTCAATCGCACAAAACCCTGGTGCCTACCATAGACTGTTTCCTTCATTTTCATCATACCATACTTCTGACCTTCTTCATTTTCTGTGTGCAGGCATGGCAAGCATAAGTTTCAATTGGAGGGGGGGGGGGACTGAGAAATTTCGCCCAAAAATTCCCAGGAATGCTATCATAATCTGGCACAAATTTGCCTAGCAAAGGCCGAAAAAGAGGGTATTTTTGGCCCTAATTTCTACCTTGTACGCCTACGATGGCAAGT
This sequence comes from Psolus chitonoides, assembly GCA_027564615.1. Taxonomy (NCBI): domain Eukaryota; kingdom Metazoa; phylum Echinodermata; class Holothuroidea; order Dendrochirotida; family Psolidae; genus Psolus; species Psolus chitonoides. Next base: position 3,452 of record JAODUJ010166622.1, read on the forward strand.
CTCACAAATTGAGCATGATACTCATGCAATTAGCCCTTGCTTCCCACTCTAGCACCAATATCCATAAATCTCAAGCAGTCTGTCTAAACTGCTTGCTGCATCAGTGTTGTGGTCCAAATGTTTATTCTTGCTTGATGCTTCAGGCTAGAATCTGGTCCAGGGAATCTAGTGCCAGCTAGACCCTGCTACATTGGTTCACTGAATTTCACATTACTCCTCAGAGTGACAGTAAGACTAAATGTATTATGCCATGAGTTACCCTAACTATTCCCTCAATGGCTCTAAGGGTTGACAATCAGAGGACGAAATGATTAACGGTGAATGTTGGGCTAAAGGTCCTAACAAGGGCTACGTGCCAGCATGCAGTGGTATGGCAAAAAACAAATATGTCCCCGGAACCCACAGAGGGGTGGCCGCGGCGAGAGGGGAATCTCACTCTTTCTGGAACCAGTAACTTGGAATCTTTGTGCATGTAACAATTTCAAGAATTTGCTGGGGCAAATATGGAAATACCCCTTCTTCAAGCCCCTAAGATCAGCTGTCACTGGGCATTGCCAATGGGCAAAAAACTGAAAATAATGTCAGGTGAAGGATGAAATTCCTCCAATCAATAACTCCCCTTCCCTGCACCGACCAGGTGTGGTGTTTTGGGCTACAATTCTCCAATTGCCCATTGTGAATCTTAGTTTGAAGTTCGGTACTACGATGGAGACAGCAACTACGACGAAGATGGCAACTAAGATGATGCAGATGACAACAACAGCTTCCAAGATCTATGATGAAGATGAAATTGGCGATGAAAACAACAATGTTGGTGATGAAGACAATGGTGACAACAATGAAGCCGATGACGAAGAAGACGATGAACATGGCATCGGTAATAATGGAGATGGTGGAGCCATCTTTACTCTCATTCAGGGGTGGCGTTAGCTGAGAAATTTTCAGAGGGATTTTCCCTCCTTAGCTCCATAAAAAAGAGGGATTTCAAATTTTTGGTAGGGATCCTTCCGCCTCGGGTTTCAAGAAAAAGAGGGATTTCAAATTTTTTGGCCAAAGGCTTGGCGCCTTGCTGATAGAACTGACCATACCTGATGTAGAACTTCTCAACTTAGCAGTAGAGACTGTATAGCAGCCGCCCAAACAAAATTTGAAATACAATATATAAAAATATATATATAGAGAATAAAACAAAATTTGCGGGAATCCATTTGGCGATGCGCGACAGCGCCAACCCTGCCCTCACTGCATCCAGATTTCCAAACCTTAAAGGCCTATTTCTCTCGCCACAGGTGAATTCCACATCTTAGGAGGCTAAATTCTGTATTGGTCGAAGTACATTAACTCCACATGAGTTGATTAATATGGCAGCTGTCTGGCAGATTAAGGGTGAAAGAAAAGGGACCCCTCTTCTTCACACGGCCAAGAGGATGAAGACCAAGAGGATGAAGACGCACTGGGGCGTGACTATGGCAGTATGTGCCAGACAATTGGGCCGAGCTTAAGCTGCCTTTCAGCCATTCTCCTGCCAAATCCCCCTTGTATAACTGTAGCCGTGGGCTCAAGGACACCTAAAAGTCATCTATCTGAACATTTTTGAGGGCACAACTTACCTGTATATGTCCTTATCAAAGAGATCTCCAACGAAGGCCAGTAGTTTGGCGACAAAGTTATCTTCACCCTGTACTCCCTGAGCGGCTACAGCCACATCGTATTTCTCCTTCAACTCGACCAGCCTCTGCTGAAGTTTCACGTACTCCTGACGCAGTAGATGCAAATGATTCTTCAGTTTCTCTTCTGTGAATATAAAACAATAGATCTGATTCACCACTCAACATACTTTACTTGATGGCCACTTATTCTAATACCCTGAATGTACTTATACATTGAGGTACTGGTCTCTTCTATTAAGATAAAAACAATAAATTTGTTTCACTAATCTACATACTTTGACACAAAAAGACAATAACTCATATAATATTATACCGGCAGAGATTTAGCTAGGAATTTTGAGTGGTGGTTGAAATTTTGTGAGTGGCGGTTACGAATTTGACCATCGGGACCTAAAATGGCCTTGTTTTTCACATTTAATGATATATTGCGGTAGTTATCATAGTTACAGTTAATTTCTATCCATTTGCAGTGCAATTTGGCATAAAAAAAAGAGTGGTGGTTGCCAGGGGGCTTTTAAGACCCCAGTGGTGGTCGGCGGACCCGAGTGGTGGTCGGGGCCGACCACCGCTGACCACTGTAGTTACATCCCTGTATACCGTATGGAAAAAATATGAGCTCATTAAAAGTTCACAATTTTACAAGCTTGTAGTTTGACCTCTGTTGATGTAGCATTAAACTATTATAAATATACAAATTATGAGCTCAAAGGTGGCCCAGTCAAGTTATGGTGTTTTACAAGGTTTTCATTCTTCAGATGACAGTTTTCAAAAATTCAGAACAATTATGTCTATGAATCCACTTCTAAATGAATACACACTCGATCATAAATCAGTGTTCAAAGCACTGTCACTGATCCGAGGAAGAGGGACTTTCCAGACAATTTCGAGACAGGAGGTGACATCCTACAGTAGCCTCTAGAGTAGACACGTTATGTTTTTATTGGCGATATTGCACCATACAGGCCTAATATTCCGTTGGCAAAAAATAACTCCATCAAACTGTTCACAACAGATAATTTTCGAACAGACAATTCATTCGATTTGTGAGTGTCAATTCAGAATTATCATGTGTCATCTGTGAAGGCATTGAATGTAAATGTTATCTGATATTTTTGTGATGGAGGTCTAATCATCATCTTGGAGGGACGAAGGCATTGTTTGACTGTTTGTTAAAGAGACAAAAAGTATGCGACTGCTACTCCGGGCACAATTTCAAACTTTTATTTGAGTATCAGACCAGAGTTTTTAGTTCCTGGGAAAACAAGAGCCGAGGGCTACGTGATTCCTTGCCTTTAGATTTAAAACCTGAATTCACATCGCTTTACCATACTTATCGACATGTTACATCTAATTTGCATATTCGACCCCACTGCTATTTATATCACAGGTTAGGGTTTAGCAGGGGCGCAACCACCTATACTTCCCTGGGGTGGCTTTGGCCCACCCATAAAAACATTTGGGTTGGCTTGGCCTCCCCTTCCCCCAATAATTTGACCATTTAGCCAAAAAAATCTCAATACAAAAAAATGCTGCTGCGGTTGATGTTTACTCGAACAAATGCCCAATCCAGGGCTTCAAATTGACTTTTTCACATCCAAATTGTGATATTTGTCAAAATACATGTAAAAAAAAGATCACCAGTTTTGTTCAAACAATTCAATTAACAAATTGTTATTTTTACCGGAATGTATGCCTACCCATAATGTGAAAAATTAGAAAAGACCTTTTGCAATCATGTTTTACAATTATCTGGCAAGTTGGCAACTATAGTTCAATCGTACTTTTCCTAATTTAAGGTCTCCCGGTTGTAGGCAGTGGTTACGTTGACGTGCACGAATACTGTATGCCGCTTACAACACTTTTTTTTATATAGTGTTATGAATAAAAATGTTTGTTTCCTACATTTTTGTCTTGTGTCGAAGATCGGACAGACGGACTTGATAATCCACTGATTTTTTTGCACGCTCCGTGCACCATTTTTTGTTTCAGTTGTCAGCTTGGCGTTAGAAGATTGAAATTCAGCTTCACAATTTAGAGGCAATAGACAGTGTATATCAGACGACTGATATTTACTGTCTGTAAATATTAAATATATATGGCATGTAGACACCTATCAATTCCCCAAAAAAAATCAACAAATGAACAACATATAGCACCATTTTGCATCTAAGCACCCTTGATTATACAAAAAATTCTCTTACACTCCTCCCCCAGGATACATACATATCTTGATCCAGATACGTGGTGACAGACTATAAGTCCATTATGGCTATGGGAGAGACAGAAGTAGTCAAAAACTAACGTTGCTGCATATCGAGGTCCCTTGTCCTGGTGTATTCAATAACTGCCACCCCATACTTGCAATACTATCCAGTCTAATAATATTGTCTGGCAGCCTATTCCAGTCATAACAAGTTCTTGGCAGATAGGAAAATTTGTGGGCATCAATTCCACTGTACAGCTGATGAAGCATCTGACTGTTACTGATGTGGCTCTCCCTGATCCTGATGGTGCCACAATAGTAATTGATTTAGGTATAGCTGAGACACCCAACTGGATTTGTTTCATCAGTACAAGACGAGCAGCCTCTCGTCTATGCTGCAAGGGGTCCCATCTCAGATCCTGCATCATATCAGTGACACTGAACTGACGGACGTAGTTGTTATGAACAAAGCGTGCAACACGTCTTCGGACCATTTCGAGCTGGTAGACGTATTTTTCTTCATGCGGGTCACAGACTACTGGATGCACACTCCAGGAGTGGGCGAACAACAGCTAACTGTGCTAAGTTCTTGATCTCTTTGGAACTCTGTTTTAGAATACGTTGAAGCATACCAAGAACCTGATTTCCCTTTTTTACCATGTGATTGTATTGATAATCCCATTGGAATTTGTGAGAGAGATACACTCCAAGGTACTGATGGTAGTCCACAGACTCAAGAAATTGGCCGTGAAGCGAATAGTTATACAAGCATTTTTGATAATATATTATCTTGAAGTTTGATGCAATCTGCGTTACTTCTAATTACTCGGTAAAACAATACAATAATTGGCAAAAAGATGAATATCGGATCGCAGATCATTAGTGATGTAATTTATGTACAGTAAAAACAATGAAGGGCCCCCTGTGGTACTCCAGAGACCACCGTAACCCAGTTAGAACTTGAGCCATTTACAACAACTCTTTGTTTCCTTGATGTTAGAAAACTAATGATCCAATTGAGCAAGTTGCCACGTATACCATACATATGCAGTTTAGCTTTGAAACGCTCGTGGGGACACTATCAAAGGCTTTTGAAAAATTAAATATGACAATGTCCACCTGGTGACTGCGTCGATAGCTTCTGCCTAATCGTTAGCGGCTCAAATTAGTTGAGTAACACGGGAGTGATGTTTCCGAAAGCCATGATGCTTAGGTGTAATGATGTTTTGTTTCTCCTAGTGTTGGCTGATATGGGAATGAACAATGTGCTCCAAGAGCTTGCAACAAATTGAAGTTAAAGACACTGATCTATAGTTAGATGGAAGGGCTTTGTCACCTTTCTTGTACAGAGCTGTAATATTTGCTAGTTGCCAATCCTCAGATAGAACACCATTGTCAAGAGACTGCTGAAATATTGTGGCGAGCATAGGTGCAATTTCCTCCGCTATTTCTTTCAGCAATTTTGGATTCATGTCATCAGGACCACTAGCTCTATTGACCTATTTCTATAAGCAACTTTAAAAAAACTCGATGGATACCTGGATATCCTCAACAATGGGTAGATTTGTGGGTGAGAAAAGAATCTGGTCAAGGTTTTCTCTAGTGAACACTGACCGGAATTAAGTTGGTTTGACAGAGCTTGTGCCTTATCTTCATCTGTAGTGTGATGTAAACCATCTGTTTTTATTGTTGGGATACTTTGGTTTTCAAGTCGTTTGCTTCTTATGTACTTCCATAATCGGCGAGGGCTCTCTTTCAGGTTCTCAATCATGTTCTGTACAAATCTATGGTGTTCATTTCTCAGTTCTTGTTCGACAACTTTCCTGGACATCCTAAGCTTTTCCAAGAGATTAAATCTACCAGAATTGTTGACTTTTTCGTGAAGCCGATTTCTTCTCATAATGAGACGTCTAATTTTATCATTGGTCCATACCATCTTGTCACGAGGGGTTTGATAATTTGGTAGGCCCATGCTCATCACGAGCTTTGTGAAGACCATCTTTAAGCAGGTCCCAGTTTTTCCCAGTTGATCTGGTTTTGGGATCGTCAGTAAAAAATCTCTACCTTGTGACTCTTCATATCAGTGCGAATACTATCAAAGTCAGCTTTACTATAGCGATATATTTTGTGCCGTTGTTTTGGTAACATCTTGGGGTTTCACTTGATGATGCTCACAATAGCATCATAGTCACTTACGCCTGACATAATTTCAGTGGATTTGACGCTGCTCGGGATAGAACTAAACAATAATGTCCAAGATATCTGAGTCAGTAATACGTGTTGGCTTAAGAACATGCTAAGTCAGGAAGAATTTTTTCGGCGATGTCAACAAGTTGAGATTCACTCGAACGAGCTGTCTGAATACCATCACCCCAATTTACAGTTTCAGAGGTGAAGTCACTAGTCAGGATAATATTAGGTATGCATGAATTTTGTGGAATTTTGGATGAATCAAGAGCCTGGATTTCCATGCACCGAAGCCCGTTCAGCAACTAAACGAGGTGTACCGGTATGGTGTGGTGCCTCAAAAATGTGGACATCATTATCATTTCTGACGTCAGGGTTTAGAATCGCGATGCCTAATTATTACCTGAAATTTACTTTGAACTGGTCATTCTTACTTCTGTATACCAGTGTTTCCACATTTTCAAAACCGATTTCCTGAAAAGTGTAATAAGATTCCCCTAAATTAGGAGACCATTTCCCGAAATGGAGTTTAGGCCGTTGTAAGCAACCCGCTTTTTTCTTTCTGTGTAGACTGTCAGCTTTGTTACTGTTGTTCATGTATCTAACTTTGTGAATTTACTTCATTTGCTTGATCTTAGTATTTCCTGATTTGTTTTCCTTTTCCGAAACACTTCGCGAAATAGTCGGAAATGTCCCGAATTTCGTAGAATTTCCTTGAAAATGGAAACACTGGTGAATAGCCTGCACTGGAAATAGTTGTTGACAACATGAAACACCAGCGGTCGAGTTTAAAGGAGCTTTCCTTTACCACTAGGGCTATGATACCAATTATTGACAACACATCTGAGAGAGTAGGCCTACATATGAGAGGTATGAGCCTACTTAGCTCGAATGTCAGTTTGAAAAATCACTGTACCCGTGAGATGGGTACGGGTACTGACCCATGAGTACGGGTACGGGTACCAGGTCATAGGTACGAGTACAGGTACTAACTCATGAGTACGGGTACAGGCACGGGTCCAGAGCTGTGAGTACGGGTACCTGGACATGAGTACGAGTAGGATACAGGTACAGAAATCCGTACTCGAATACGGGTACGAGTACGGGTACTACAAGCACTGATGATCACTGACAGACAGGCTGTAAACGTGCGCGAACATTTGTTACTGTCTAAGGAGATTTTAACTAGCAAGAAATGTACACAAACTCATATACACCTCATCCTAATCCCTACAAAAATGTTACTTGAACGCATTTTATGCAATTTTAAACTTTGGATCGAAATGTGATTAATGTTGTAGGACTATGCCACAATATTCTTACTTGCGTAAGTCTTGGGCGTGCAAAATACTGATGGTGTTT